>CANXYI011305610.1:0-19533 GCA_948208565.1 Hura crepitans | reverse complement strand
GGTTAGCCTAAGCTTAAATAGTACATGCATTGCTTCAATATATATCCACAAGGCACCACACTATTTGCTAATGCCAATAGCAATGTTAATTGGAGCTTTCTTTTTATTATGGAGAGGATTGAGGGTATCAACTCTTAGAACTAGTGTTGTTCTTCCCTCAATTGGATGTTTAGAAGTTTAGACATAGCCACGCACATCAATAAGATCCATCGATTTGTTCAGGGATTTGTATTGGGCATCTTAGTGAGTAATTTATCTTGATATTCCTTCCCATTTTTGTGATCATTTAAGTCTAATTTTACACCTCAATTTTTGCAAGTTTAGGCATATGACCTTTATCTATTGCCCCCCCTCCCTTATGAGTTAGATATTCTTTGTTGTTATATAGTGATAGACATATGGGTTAGGCTAGCTTTAGGGCCTTGGAATATGTTTTCCTTATTATAGCATTGTCAATATTTTAGCTCTCAAGCTTAGTTCCACATGAGTAATCATGCACATATGAACACACTATTAATGAGTTGGTTTGCTAAATCTAAAATTAACACTTACAAAATTCCTTTTAGATTGATTTGGCATGATAGGTTTTCCCTTTAAAAGAGATGCATGAGTTTCTATGCTTTGTTGGAGAGCTATCCTCTTATAGGATATTATTGACCACCCTTAAGGCTTACTTTTGGTTCTTATGAGAGCACTTGCTAAGTTGGCATATGGGACCTGATGCTCGTCATGTTCCTCAGAGCCCTCCTAACTTGATATTGTTCAAGAGATACCTTGATGATCTAGAGTTTGTGTAGGGGATAACTGTTGGGATCTAAAGAGATACCTTAGTGGAGATTGATAGGAGGAGTACACTTTTGAGATGTTTGCCTATTTGCTGAGCCTGGTGCCTTACACTTCTCACCCTACTTCTTAGGTATATTTTTCTCTTTTTTTTTCCTTCATTTTGTTAAGCATCATTTCTGACTTCTTTTACTTCATAGGCTTATGCTCTTGCTCTAAAGATCAAGCATTCTTCCTTTAGAAAAAGGATGATGACAACCTCTAGCTCTAGGGGTCCTCAATTCTCACTTCCTTCTGTACGCATTCCTCAAGGTCAAGCTTTAGCTATGCCTACTCTAGCTGTTGACTCTCACCTAGTACCTGGTAAGGTTGTTGGTACTTTTATTGATGTTCTTGAGTTGAGCTGCATGCATTATGGTGCTAATGGAGACTTAAATTTGGTGTGTATTAGGATTGAGGATAGTTGGTCTATGCCTTTTGAGCCTATAAACACTACCTTGGTATTGCTTTTGTAACATTTTAGTTTTGACAATTTGTTAATCTTGCCATTTATGACACTATTGCCTAGATTTTGATAGGTTAGAAGAGCTCTTATTGAGAGGACTACTCATATGGTGGAAGCTTTTAGAAGAGCAATAGTCATTAAGACTTACATCCTTACAGTGAGTTTTTCCTAAATCCATTAATTATGTATATATACATAGTATGCATAGAATGTTTAGATGCATGATAGGTATTAATCCTTGATCTTCTTTGCAAAGTGAGTTACCTAGTAGAGTGGCATCATTTTGAGTTATGCGGAGAAAGCTATGAGCCCTAAAGATTGCTGAGAAGTTGATGTTTTCTTCTGATGATGAGGATATGGAGAGTGAGGAGGAGAAAGGATAAGGATTATGGCCATGCTTTTATTAATAGACCTTATTTGTGTATATATATGTTTAAAACACTTGCTATAGCATATACATTTTTCTTTTGATACAATTTGATTAAACTTTTTACATATGAATGAGTAAAAACAATCTATAAAGAAATTTTATAAAATTATCCTACCCTCAAGACTATGTAAGGAGATTTATCTAGATGAATTCGTGCAGGCCAGATTTTTTAGGTAATGTTATCCGTGTAGACTTGGTGTCGATTTGTCTAACATATAGTCTATATAAAGATGAAGCCTTCCAAGTGGAAGTCCATGTAGACTTTAAGAGGTGCTTTCAAGGGTTATATGATTAAGTCCATATGGACTTTGACATCAATCTATTCCTCTCATACTTCCTACACATGTCTTGGCATGCCTTAGATCTCTTATCTTTGTCCTATTAGGGGTTGTGTTTTTTAAGTGTCGATAAATGCTTCTCCTTTAAGCATTTTTCATCACATCTTGCCATGAATCCCCCTTTCACCCATAAATTGTCCAAAATTCTAGATTCTAGAGCCACTTAGGGTTTCTCAATTCTTGCTCCCTTTTTTATCGCTAGATTTATGAAGAAGGTAAAGCTAGTCCTTAATTTTCTTCATGTTGTTCTTCATTATTGGGACCCCACCTTTCTTTTTTTTTTTTTAACTTCAATCATTAAAAGATTGCTCCAACGCCTAAGGAGTTTGTTGCTATTTTAAATTTTGACATCTATTTAGATACCCCTATCTTACTTCCTTCTTTTGATAATCATTATCCTTTAGACATTGTGTTTGCCTTGGGGATCTCACCCTGGGTGGCTTAGAAGGTCATTCTAAGTGTAAGTCCTATTTCTCTACATAAAGTTCTTAATTTTGCTAGTCAACTTTTGCCTTGTTAGGTGGAATGGGTAACATGCATCTTGTTATGCATTTTTGGTGATTTGCTATTGGTCACTCATGAGGACAAGCATTGTGACTATAAAATACTATAAGGGCTGACCAATGTTTATTTTAGGAATAATTCTTTTTGCATCATTATTGCTAGGACCATTTAGGGATTGGATGCCTTAAAGAAGCGTGACATTAACTTTGTAGCTAGAAGCCCTCTAGTTTTATAGGTTCATTTATTTTCCACTTAGAGAGACTATTTTAGGCTTTCCCTATTGTTTTTCTCCTTTTTTTACCCTAATTTTGCCTAATGCACCCATGAGGGTTTTCACACTAGTAGGTTTGCCTAACTTTTGATTAGGTCATCCTTTTTAGATTTTCTAACCTAATAACTCTCTCTCTCTCTCTCTTTTTAAATATGGCTATAAGAAAAGTTGAAGCTGCTTGTTATGCCCCTTTAGAGTGTTTGATTAGATATGCCTGAAACATCATTGTGAGAGAAGACTTGAGAGCAAATTAAATACTAAGGAAAAGTGGACTGCATGGCCTAACGGGATCATCAAGATTCGATGGACATGTCTTTGGTGAAAGATTTCTCACTTTTCTCTCCCTTGTCATTCATGCTACATTCCATTAGTTAGATTAAGGCATTTAACCTTTTATATCTATCATGAAATTTAGGGTAGTTTAGTTTAAAGCATTGGATCCCTCCTGAACCATTAGGCTTTTAAGGTGGAAACTTGAAATGGCATTTTTTGTGTTCTTATCCTAACTTATGGAAACATCATTTTATGCTGAAGAAAGTTCCTAATCATAAATCTAGTGATATAAGTATGGATGACCATTACAAGAATTGGATTATCAGTACATCAAGAGATAAGATGACACTTTTATTAAAGAGAAGAAATGAAGATATATCATTTACATCTAGAAAGAAAACTTGTATTTAGACTTTTTAGAGTTCAATTATTTGTAGGATGTTTTTCGTTATAAGGTAGTTTGCACACTAGTGGTCATGACTAAGCATTTTTAACATTAATAGCATTAGGACTAACCTACTTAAGCTTGGTAAATGTATTAATTTCCCTTTCATAATACTACCATTGTCAATCAACCTTTGCAATTTTTCTTGATTGAATTTTTTCTCTCTGTTCCTTTAACTTTTGCATGAAGTGCCTGTTTCTAAGTTTTCACCTTATCAGGGCATCCTAGTTTTGCCTAAGCAGCCCTTTTAGGGTTTTTAACTTAGTGGATTCACTTTTTTAGAACAAAAATATTTCTTTAGTCTATCCATGTTCATGGGTTTTGAAAACTTATTGCCTTTCAAATCTAAAATTTTGATGCCCCGTGCCTAAGTACTTTCTTCACTATGCATGGACCTTCCCAATTAGGCTTGAACTTCTTTCTATGGTCTATTAGTAAAGTCCTAATTTGTTTTAAGATAAGATCACCTTCTCAAATGGAACTTGGCTTAACTTTTTTGTTATAGGCCCTAGCAAGCTTCTTTTGATATAGTTGCATACAAAGCTTTCATTCGTTTTTCTTCAACTAACACCAACTATTCATATCTAGCCTTTACTTATTTAGCTTATAGTACTTTTACTTTTAAGACTACCATTGATGAAGGGACCTCTATTTTTATTGGTAGCACGACTTTCATTCCATATACTAGTGAGTAAGGTGTGGCATTTGTTGAGGTTTTGATAGTTATCCTATATTACCAAAGTGCAAATGGCAACATTTTAGCCTAATCCTTCTAGGTCACTATCATTTTTTATAAAATTTTCTTGACATCTTTGTTCACTGCTTCCACTGCATGATTAGCTTGAGGCCTATAGGGGGAAGATTTATGGTGCTCAATCCTATAATTTTGTAGAAGCTATTTAGTTTCACCTTAAAACTATACTCCATTGTTTGAAATTACTTGTTATGGTAGCCCATACCTATAAATGATGTTTCTTTCAATAAAATTACTCATCTATTTTGCCCCCAATTTATTAAAAGATTCAGCTTCTACCCACTTTGAATAGTAGTCAATTGCCATAACTATGTATTTATGACTTCTCATTATAAATAGCCTTATCTCTCTTACTATGTCAATTCACCATACATAAAAGGCCATAAAGAAGAAAAACTAGTCAATTCCATTAGTGGTAGGTGACTTAGATTGATAGAGATCTAGCATTTATGACATATCTTGATAAAGCTAAAATAATTTATCTCCATTGATAGGTAATAATATCATGTTCTCATGATTTTTTTGTCTAAGTTTCTCCTATTCATATGTGGATCACAAATGCCTTCATGTACCTTTATTTATGTCTTTTGAGCTTTCCTTTCATCCACATATCTATGTTAAACACCATTATAGTGCCTTTTGTATAACATCCCATAAAAAGAAATGAACTAAGTGGATAGCTTTCGCAATACTTTCTTATCCTTTTTAGTTATATGATCTGGATATCCCCCTATCTCTAAGCATGTTTAAATGTCATGATACCAAGGCAATTCACTATTTGTCCCTACTTCTATTATACTAATTATGCTAGTATACGTTGGATATCTTAGCTTAGTGAAATATAGTGGCTTGAGCATATCTTTCTTAGTGAAGTAAGCTACTGACATTAATGTTACCAAGACATCGACTACCTAATTTTGTTCTCTTAGAATATAGTGAAGGTACATTTGTCAAATGCTTTAACAAATTTGTGACTATTCTAATATACCTATTGAGATTCTTATCCTTAACTTCCTAGTTACCCTTTGCCTAATGTATGACCAATATGGAATCTCTATACACATTGATTGCTTTTACCCTTAGTATGAATAAAGTCTCAATGCCATGGATGTATGCTTCATACTAAGTAATATTATTGGTAGCCAAAAACTCTAGCTTTCTTGCCAAAAACATGTTTTCTTTTTCTATGCTAATTATTAATTCCCTAGTGTATACACCTTTTAGATTAACTATTGCATCAAAATACATTTTCCATCCCTCTTGGAATATTGCCTCTAAGTGTTCATCCAAAAATTTGAATTCCATCTCTTTACTTTCAATTAGTTGTTGTGTTAGGAAGTTCGCTACTGCTCACCCTTTGATGGTTTTCTTAGTCACATAAGAGATGTCGAACTCTTTTAACAACAAAATCCAGTTGCCCATTTTACCTACTAGTGATAATGTTGTTTGTAGATATTGTAAAGGATCGGGTTTTACTACAACCTCTACTTCGTATGATTGAAAGTAATGGCAAAGCTTCTTAGAGACCTAGATCACTTCTAAGCATATTTTTTCCACCTTTACATATTTCTACTCATATGGGAGTAGCTTTTTACTCAAGAAATACATTGTATGTTCTACCACAAACTCATCTACTTGTGTAACAAAGGCTCTAATGGAATTCTCTTCTACTGTAAGGTACAAGATTAGGAACTTTCCTATCATAGGTGGATTTTAGACTAATGGGTTGATTAGGTACTGCTTTATAGCCTCAAATGATTTTTTGATAATCGTTGTTCCATTCACAAGGTTAGTTTTTCCACATGAGCATAAATATGGGTTCATGAATAGGTGTAAGCTTAACTATGAATCGATTGATATATTATAGCTTTCCTGAGAACCCTTGAACCACTTTTTTTTGTTTAAGGAGCAAGCATTTCTAAACTTGCCTTTACTTTGTTAAGATCTACTTTAATTCCATTCTTTCAAACCATAAATCTGAACAACTTCCTCAATGTTACCCTAAAAATGTCTTTCCCGGGGTTAAGTTTTATGTTGAATCGATCTAACTTTGGAAGAACTTTTTTAAGGCCTAAAAATATCCTTCTCTATCCATTGATTTAACCATTATATCATCCATATGGCCTTCTACTTCTTTATCCATCATGTCATGAAAGAGTTTGTGTAATACCCATGAGTAAAAGCTTTTTGAACAGTACTTTCAAGGCTAAAAAAGTGTGCCTAAAGTGCCGGGTCACCTTCATGAGGCTTGAGGCCAGCCATACTAGTCATGAAACCTTGAGGGGCTTGAAAATGATCAAAATGACTCAATTTAAAGATTTAGCAAAACTAATAAATTATTTTAGGCTATAATCTAATGGGTTGTAGGCTCAAATAGACTAGGGTCTAGAATGACTAGGGATGTGCCCAGACAGACCTGAAAATACCATATCCTCAAGGTAAAAAATTTGCTTGAGATCATTGGTGAAGGAATTTTTAAATTCTGAGGTCATTCACTACTTTTTCTTAATTTTAGGTTTTGAACGTTAGTTTAGGCAATTGGTTAACTGTCATGTTAAGGAAATTTGGTTGTGAAATTTTATAAGCCTCTAAATAGGCTTAATCGAGGATTTTTAAAACTAATGCAATAATTTTTAGAGGTTGAAGTGAATTTTAAAAATTTCTCAAAGTTTCCAATAAAATCGAGCATTTTCGAGGTGCTCAAGTGATACACGTTACCACTCGAGCCACCTCAACCATTATATATACCCCACCTTGCCACATGTACATCCATATGGCATAATCCACTGAACCCTTCACTTTTCTCTCCTTTCTTCTTCTTTTCCCACCGGATGCCATCTTTTTCTTTCCTCCCCTATTTTTATGGCTTCTTAAGCTCTTTTCTCTCTCTAATTATCTCTAAAAATTCCATTGTTGAGTTACAAATTGATCTTTAAAGGTTTGAAAGGCAACAATTAACCATAAACTTCAAGAAAAAGCAAGACGTATCAAGTGTACATAAAAGAGAGGTTAAAATACCAATTTCAAGTGTAAGTGTTTTTCTCCCCTCTTTATTTTATTTCCTAGGGGATTTCTTAATTCTAAAGAGGCTTATGTCTTTAGATTTTAGTTTGAAGGCTTAAGGAATTTTTGTTGATTTTTCCTAAGACATTATCATGTGTATGTGGGCTAAAGAGAAGGTAGAGTGTAACAAGGCAATTCATAAGCTTAAAGCATAGAAAAAGGCCTTGCTTTTTAGAGAGATATATGAATTTAATGTGTTTAAGGCATGCTATTTAGAATTCATGTGTAAAATATGCAGGAAAGGTGTATAGAACTTGTAGTTAGGGTGGCTAGTGTATGTACAATGATATATTATGTTTAATTTGTGGTTAATTCCATGCTAAATAAATGAATTATGTGATGATTTGGTGGAACAAAATATGGGAAAGGTCATGGCCTCACTTTGGTCGAGAGGTGTGAGTGTGTGTATGGTAGGTGTATAGTGTGATTTAGGTGGAAAGGTGATGGTTTTTAGTGTGATAGATAAGGAAATATATGAATTGTGCATGTGAATAGTGAAAAAGGAAAGCTTTGGTAGTGTCACTTTAAGTGGCCGAGAGGTTCCTTAGGGTGCCTTGAGTTGTATGGCATCTGTATACCATGGTAGCATGGGGTATTAATTGAAAAATGGCATGTTAAAGGTAGTATAGTATGTGTATATGGTGAATTTGATGAAAAAGGCATGTAAGCATATTTTCATGGTGTGGTCGAGGCATTTAAAAGGCATGTTAAGGCTTGGTTAGCATGGTATGTGATATGTGTGTGTATATACATGGATGAATTTGAAGAAAAACATGGATATGGCCATTTGTAAGATTTGGCTGAGAGGTATGTGAGGTAAGTTTGGCATGATAGGTATGTTATGGTATGGTGTGTGTGTGTGAATGGCATTGCATTTTGAGCATAGAATATGTAATGTGAACTTGGCATTAGATATGTAAACAGGTGAGAGTAATGAGGCATGAAAATGAATAAATATTGGTAAGGCATTAAAGGTTGGAATATAGTTAAAAAGGGGACTTGAAAATGACATAAAATAGCATGGTAAAATGGACCTAAAATGGTATATAAATTTGACCTCAAATTTGGTCACTTTGGGAAGTGTATATGGAATGAATTTGAGCCCTCTTTTTAGGCTATTTAAGATATGTAATTAGGCATGGCTTTAGGCCTATGATACTGTATGAGAATAGGTGTAAATGGCATGGGAAAATGGCAAGTAAAGGATATAGTTTGAACCTATAAATGTGTACACAGAAGATAAAAGTGACCTATAATTCTCTTGAAAAAATGAATTATGGACTAACACTAAAACTGCTTTGAACTTAGGCATAAATAGACTTAAAATAATGGCTTAAATTAGACTTAAAATAGAATTAATTATGCTTAAGAAAGTGACCTAAAATGGCTTAGAAAACTTGACTCGTAACCTTCGATAAGACCAAAAAAGACCTGTAACTATCCAAGTCAAATTTTGCTTGTCAAAATAAATTCATAACTAGTTGTTTTTCACCTCTAATATTAAAATATGATGATCAGTAAATAAATAGACATAAAAATAAGGTCAGATGGCCCATTAGTTAGACATCTACTAGATGGGTTAACCAGTCAACTTAAGGTTTAGCAACTGCTAAGTATTTACTGATGATTCTTTAGATATTGGGAGGTCTACTCACTGATCCCCACTATCATTTGAAAGTGTTTAATGTTAATGATTATCTAGATATTAGGAGGTTTAAGGACTGATCCTTGCTATCCTATGAAATTCCTTGCTGTGATTTTTTTGATATTAGAAAGTTTACAGACTGATCCCTACTATCCATAATATGATTGGTGGTTGACTTTTTTGAGATATTAGGAGGTCTATGGAATAATCCCTGCTATCTCTTGTCTAGTATTAGAAGGTTCAAGTGAATTGATCCTTGCTATCAGATTAGGCTAGCGCAATGGTTGGGTTCTAGAATTTGGGCCACTACACAATTTTTTAGTTCGCTCTTAGTCTAATGTCTTTGAGTGTAGTTTATCTAGTCAAGCTTATTAAGTTAAATTGAATTAATATATAGACATAATTAATGACAATTCATAGAATGATTAAATTAATTAAACTTATCACAATGGTATAATTGTAATTAAATGAACTGAGAGACTGATAAATTGGAATTAGTGCCTTGCATGAATTTGATATTTGCATTGCATCTATAGCTTATGATTGCATCCGAGTGCCTACATATGACATGTTTTAATGCATTAGATTTACCACTGAGTTTTATACTCAGTGTACTAGTATTTTGGTGCATAGGTTGCAAAGGTAAGCAATCCAACCTTGAAGATTGTGTAGTGTAGCAGCATAAACTATGAAGGGTACATAAAAGTCTTTTTTCTTGGTTTTGTTAGTTAGCACTCATGTAAACATAGTAGGTTATGGGTTTAGCATACTTAGAGGCTGCTTGTGCCTATATATATAAAAAGGATAGGTGTGTTATATATAAATAGGTTGTTTATTTGAGTGGCTTACTTTTATGGTTTATGTTGACTATAGGACTAAGGCCCCATGTGATTGTGATCTATTATTGATATGTGATGAGATTCCTAAAGGGACTAGAAGGGTCTAGAAGAAGTTGGTAAATGGGTAACAATGTTAGAAGTGCTTTTACAAGAAAAAAAAATTTGGAATGTCACCCGGGTAACCGTTGTACTGTCCAATTTTTTGTAACATGTAAAGTGTCTATTAAATGGGTTTTATATGTCTATTACACCTCATATGTAAAGGATTAAGAAATAAATGGATGAATATTGTAATATCTAATAAAGTTAGAAAATAGTCTTAAGTGTTAAAGAGTGTGCACCAAAAGCAATTTCAGGATAGGTGACTTGGTAAGAAGTGCATCATCTGCGAATTTCTTAGGAATTCCGATAGAGGGTGTCACAAGTTTAGTGGTTATTCTTTAATACATTGCTCCTACATTTTTTTTAATCTAAAAGGCATCACCTTATAAAAATACATCTCTTATTTTGTTATGAACACTATCTTGCATTTTTTATCACCTTTATAAGAATTTGGTTGTATCCTAAGAACCTATCTACAAAGGAGTACATGGATGACATAGCTGTGCTATCAACTAGTATGTCGATATAAGAGAGATGGAAGTCATTTTTAGGTCAAGCTTTGTTTAGGTCTTAGTAGTTAACACACATATTAACCCTTCTGTCCTTCTTTGATATGGGGACAATGTTGGATAACTAAGTGGGGAAGACTATTTCTTCTATGAATTTGGCTTTTAATACCTTAATAACTTCTTGTTTAACTTTTCAACCCATTCTAGTCCCATTCTTCTTAGCTTTTAGTAAACTGAGGTAATGTGGTCATGAGTTGTGATTGCATGTTAGGCTACCATTCGATTGATGCCGGACATGTCTTCATAATTTGAAGGAAATATTTCTTTTCATACGTTTTCAATAATATCTCAATTTTTTTTCCTTTGCTCAGTGGTAGTATCAGGGGTAATTAATACATTTTAGGTTGTTTATTAGTGCCAAGATTAAATAGGCTAGTTTCAATGCAATTGATGTCAAAGATGCTCATGTAATGATCATTGGAATGCATTCTATTATCAAGAAAAGCATCTCACAAATAAGCAACCTTATTATTCACTTTATTACTAAGAAAATTATTTACCTCAAAGAGGTTATATAAATACAATTCATAAAAAATTAAATTGTCTTCTAAATCAAGCACATTTTTACCTACGGTGGGGTAAACTTCTTCGGTTGCTGTAAAGGTTAGAAAGATCTCTTCCTCCCATTGTTGAACATGCTTTAAGCTTTCTAATTCCCAATCCATAATGTCTATAAATATCTCAAACATGGTCTTGTAGCAACTGGCTATCACTATTGGTTCTAGGGTCCCATCATACTTAGAACCCCCTTTCTTCACAAAGTGATCGCCTAGACTATTCCCTTTTTACTTATAATTATCTCCTAAACTTGGGTCATACCCTACTACTTTAGTGTCTTTCTTACTCTTGATCTATAATAGTTTCCTTATCCTTAGAAGGTTCTTACTTAGGCTAGCTCCTAGTAAGAAGTTTATCTTTTTCATGATCTTGGACACTATGGGGTCATGTAATCCTCATATCTTTTAGCAACATGGAATCCATTAAATGGTTGGTTTGCAATAGAAAGAGTAGACATTGCATGGTTAACTTCTAGATTAATCATGATTATACTAGCTTCATATAGGAATTTAAGGTCGACCAAGTAGTACAAAAAATATTGCTAAAATGTTAAAGACTGTGAACTCAACCTCATCAGTAATGGGCCTTACCTAAACCTTTATGGTAAACAAGCCTTTAGCTTGTCCATATGTACCATCATAGGCTTTGTTGGTGATGTTGAAGGGTATTAAACCTTCCTTTTTGATACCTAAACCTATTAGGATTTTGATAGGGAACACATATAATAATAAACCATCATCTACCATATCACATTTCATTTTTTTCTCCTTTACCATGGCCTCGATAAAAAGTGGCCAGTTATGTTCTCTCTTTTCTACTTGTAAGTCTTTATTTGAGAAGCTGATGATTCCAATTTTCCCAATTTTTATCGCTTAGACTAGCTTTTTAGGTGTAGTGGTGACAAATATCGAAAAATTTCCTAAGGCTTCAATTACTTTCTATCAATAGGACTGTGAGGACATTAAAAGGACCTATATTCTAATGTGGGCCTAAGTTTTCTTTAATTATTTAAGTACCTCGTCATTTTTAGCTTCTTTAGCTTCAGTCTCTTTTTCTAAGAGGATCCAACCATTTTTCTCAGCCTTTTCATTTGTTTCTCCCTTAACCTATATTTCCTCTCTCTTACCCTCTTTAGGATCCTCATCAAAAAATCTATCCCAAAAGCCTTTATTCCTCCTAATCTCACATTCGCTCTTACTATCCTAGAGCCAGTCATGAGGATGTCTTTGCTTTCTCTCACACCCTCACTTATCTCATGGTCAGACCCATAGATATCTTTTAGCACATATTCTTTAGGCAATCTTGATTTGATAAGGCATGAAGTTTGATTATGTTTGGGAAATAAGTTCAACTATGCCTTTTGATTTGCTATCTATTTAGTGTTAATCAATTCTTATAAGAACCTTACAATTATCTAAACGATAGCCTATTCTCTAGTTGTAGGTGCAATACAGACTGTGCCTATGATCAGGAGGCAAAAGGCTATTTTGAGGTTGAGGTTGGAGAGGTTGTATTTTTCTTTCTTTAAGTAGCTTTCTCAAACACTAGGATAAGGACTTCCTTGGGTTGGAAAAGCATTTACCTTAGATAGCATTTACATCTGTAGTCTTGGTCATGCCCTAGTATTATTGTTAGAATAGTTTGAATTGCCTATCCTTTAGAATCCTTTATTCTAATAGTCTATCTCCAGTAATACCTTTGGCTTTGAGCCCATTATTCTTGTAGTTGTTAGCATTTGAAATGAACATTTTTATTTGGTTAATGTCATCAGGCTTATTTCTCATCTTCAACACTTTAGCCCTCTATCGTTCAAGGTAATCTGAGGAGGTTTCACTACAGTTCTATCTTACTAATTCAAGATCTTTTAGAGTTACTTTAATACTAGCATTATTATAATATTATTTACTAAAGGTCTTTGCCAATTCAAACCAATCTTATTTAAGTCATCTCTCCTAAAAGTGATACCAACTAATGCTTGGCCACTATGGGACAAACTAAATAGGCTTACTATTTGGCCTTCTAAAAGGCTAGTGGCTCTCATGGCTATAGAATACTATTTAAGTAGGTCCTTAGATCTATGGTGCCATCGAAGTTACTTAAGTCAGTCATCTTGAATTTGCAAGGCATGGTGCCTTTTAGCCTAAAACTAATGTTATCCAGGTTAATGTCTTTCCCCTAATGATAAGCCAACTCATAGCCTCTATTTTTTTATTCAGTTTCTTGATATGATCATTTTCAATTTTAGGCAGAGGAACTTTGTTTTAAGTTTTCCTAACTAGAAAGATGTCTTTATCAGACACCTGATCGTCTACCTATCTACTACCTCTTTTCCTTTGTGAGATGTAGAAGTTTGGCCCCTTTTTTTCTTTATATGCATAATGGACATAGCATTGGTGAGTGCCATCATCATCCTCCTTTCCATCTCTCCTAAGGCCTCTATCATCTTAAACTTGGTGACAACTTTATCTCCTAATGTGGTTCCTCTCCTAAGTGGGATTGGTGCTTGATTGTCTTTTTTGCAAAGGAACTTGCCTATTCTCCTCCACTGAGTCACAAATGAGGGATAAATGATGGCTAAAAAACAATGGGTTAAAATGTGATGCATGATTAACATACTTGTAGTGCATGATGCATGATATATATGTGATACTGCATAGACAAACACAAGCAATGAACTTTCCAACCTTATTTCTCCCAAAAACATGGTTAAGCTCTTCATTTCCTGGGTAGGGTTACATAAGCTTCAATAGGGGATACCTAGTTTTGATTACGGGCTTAATTAAGTCTAATGATCTCTTATATTTAAAGCATATGCCAAGATGATGGCCTATAACATATTTAAGGTGAAATTAGGCTATGCCCATTCCATATAAAAGGCATAATAGGCTTGATCCCACTTCAAACAAGGTTAAATGTAATAGGCCCACATAGCAATCACAAATCTTTAGGGTCATACAACTTTGAGGAAGTTGCTAAGCTTTAACTATATAAGCTTCATGGTTTGGTTGAAAAAGGCTTTATAGCTCCCATATGTGGGGCTCCCCCTTAACGAGTGTTTCCAAACAAGGATAGTAGTGATTAGTTAGTTCACTATTTGATATACCCAAAGGTATAAGGCTTGTGAGTGATAAATATGCTAATAATTCCCCATTCTTGAATGAAAAATGGATTTATGGTTTGCAACACCATACAAGGTATAATAGACATAATTTATAGAGAATGAAATGCATAGGATAGATAAAAGTTAGAATATTAGAAAGGATATTATTTTGGCATTTTCAAATTAAATTCTTAGTCCCCATGTAACACCTTGTACTCGATCCACTCTCAAACCGGACAAGAGTTGTCACTTTCTAGTAAGTCACCCATCTTGATATTTCTCTCTCCCTATACTTGCTTAACTTTATATGTAACCTTAATTGATAAAGGTTCCTTAACTTTAATTTAGCCCAATGTAATATTATTACATTCAATTTTGATGCCCTATAGACTCCTAGCTAGGTCAGATCAATTACAACTCTCAAACACCCAAAGCATCGTAAAGAAATTTTATCAAGAATCTAGTAGCATAATGTTGTCTAGGCAAAAATCCAAAAATTTCTACATGTTAAATGAACACTTCTGTACTAAATACATTCACAACTTAACTCATAGGATCCTCCTAATCCACCTATTTACTCATTAGTGTAGATACCATACACTTTTTGGCTATGATGATAACCAAAGACAATCTCTAAAGCAACAATGCAAGCCACTTGGAAACCTAGTCCACACGAACTAACATGGTGTAGGTCCACTCAGACATAATGCCACTAGGTTTATACCAACCTGTTTAGACTTTATCAGGCCTAAACCTATGGTCTGCCCAAACAAACCAAAGTTCATATCCACACAGACTAATTTAAACTTGGCCTAAAGCTTATAGACTAGTAGGAAAACCTATAACCTAGGTCCACACGGACTAAGTATTCCAAGTTCACATTAACTTATCGATGGAAATCTTTTAGAAGTGCAAGCTTTCTATTTAGATGGTGTTTCTTAATCCTAAAAGGATTCTAACTCCTTTTAGATGGGAAAGTCTTTCCTTAACCTATAAATACCCCTTTTGTGTAAGAGAAGGAGGAGGCAATTTGAATAGCCAAAAACTCTACTGTCCAAAAGTTTAGAAGAGGACTCTAATACTATTTGAGAGTCTAGTAGAGGACTCTAATATAGGATTTGCAATACAAATCCCATAGCCACACTAAATTCTATTCTCTCTAAAATCATACATTTTTGTGTTGTTGTTTAAGAGCTTCTTAATGAGGTAAGATCTAAAGCCTCCTACTATGCATAACATATATGGTCATACTATTCATATGGACCTATGATCTCCCATGATTGGTCATGAGTGAGGTGATTGTAGGTAATCCCGACCTTGATTATAGGAGTAGGTCATTGTTTAATTATGCATAACTGACTATTTACATGTTGTATTTATCCTATCATTTTAATCCTAATCGTATGAACCTATCTTAAAGCATCTTTACATCTACATAGACTTAATATATTGATATACACATGTTCTGGTGTCTATGCAAATGAATGTTCGATAACAGTTTTTTATTTGCCTCATATACCACATTTTGACATGTTCTGTTTACCATATTGATGTACTTGTATGATGCTGTCATGTTGTATAACTATTCTATTCCTTAAAATGCATGCTGGTAATATTTTAGAATTAACATGTAGTCTGCACAAACTCCTTTTCATGAGGAATGTAATTTGCATGATGGTTATGCCTTTCATTTGCTGGTTCTTAGTTTGTAGTCTACATAGACTCCCTCTTATAAGGATAATAGTCTGCATAGATGCCTATTTTTTTAATTTCATGTGTTGATTTATATGTTTTTTGTGATTAATAAATATGTAGTTTTCATTAGTGATGATTTCCTATAAGTATGTATCATAATCCAGTCATTATTTATGTTAGATAAGTTATTGTTTTATTCTCTTTTTAGGTCCTCATGGACTATTACTTATTATTCCTAACTTGTTCCTTAAGTTACTTACAAGAGGCTATTATTACTAAATTAGAAGTTTGGATGGACATATTAACCATAATAAGCTGTAGTCCATATAGACATATTTTGATGCCCTAACAAGTCTGCACGGACTTGACAACACTGAGACAGGACTGATTATACACTTTGTACTATTTCATTTAGTTTTGTACCTATTTATTCTCTTACTTATTTTGGGTTGTAATAGGTAGCTAAATAACTCATTTTACATGCCAAAAGCCTAACCCCATATCAAATGATTTTTTATATAATTAATTGGTATTTTCAAAATAAAATCATCTTGAGTTTTCTTTAATAAAAAATCACATGAAAAATAATGTATTTTAACAAAGGACAATCTTCTAGAGATAGAAGTTGGGAAATTATTGCCAATCTCTTTCAAATTATGGTTAATTGTTAGGTTAAACCACAATTAATGAATGGCATGATTTTCTAGATGTATAATATATTATAATGTCATATGCTTTAAATACTGCAATTTACTTTCTCTAAGTGAAAAGGTGACATGAATGGTTTAACTAGAATACATGCTTGCTTGATATAGGATTTATAAACATTAGAATATAATGGAAGGCATATTATTAGGGCATAAATAAGATCTGATTCGAAACCTTTCTAGGCAAAAGATTAGTGGTCTTAGTGTAGAGCTAGGCGACTCCAAACATTAGCCGCTTTTGTCCTGAATAAAATACTATAAATCTATAGTGGCGACTCCATTAGGGACTAAGAATTTAAATCTAAAAGTGCTTAAATAATATGCCATCTAATATTTTAATTTTTATTAGTTCCATGCATTGCACTCTATATACATTATGTCCCTTATTACCTTAGATGGTGTTGCGAACCCTAAACCCATTTTTCATTCAAGAATGGGAGATTGCTAGTATGTCCATCACTCACACGCCTCGTATCTTTAGGTATATGAAATGGTGAACTAACTAGTCACTATTATCCTTGATTGGAAAGACCCGTTAAGAGGGATCCCTACTTGTGGGAGCCTTAAGCCTTTTGACTAAAGTCGTGAGCCCATATAGTTAAGCTTAACAACTTCCCCTAAGTTATATGACTCTAAGTGCTAGCGACTTACATTATGATTGCTATGTAGGCATATTGCATTTAACCTTATTTGATGTGGGGCTGAGTCTATTAGGCCTTTTATTTGAGATAGACCTAGCCTAATTTCACATCAAATGAGAATTAAATGTTATGGGCCATTCTTTTGCATGCATTTTAAATATAAGATATTGATTGAGACTAATAAAGCCCAAAATCGAACCTATACATCACCCAATGATTCATAGGTAGCCCCACTTAGGAATGAAATGGCTAGACCATGTGTGTAGAGTAATAAGGTTGAAAGGCTTATTACTTGTGTTTGTCCTTATACATCTAACATGTATCTTTTTTGTATACACAAAAATAACATTGTATTATACCTACTTTATGACATAAACTTCTTGCTTTTTTTTTTTTGTAAATATACATTTAGCATACTTATCCTTAAATATCCCTTTCATAACATAAGCTTTTTTTAAAACACTTATGTAATGTCTTAGTTCATAAGCATTGTAAACACATTTCATATAGACTTAAGTACACTTCACACTAGCACATGACACGGTAACCGCGTATCAAAGGTTGTCATCTTGTAAAGCTTTATTGACTTCTTACTCATATATCTTGTGACCTCATTCATGCAATAATTATCTACATATGTCATATATATTTTTGAAAAATCATCCATGCATAAGACATGAAGCACATGTATTAGGCATCACTAGGAATCATATACACCATTAAGTATATCTATAAATCATGCACTATGCATGCATTAGAATCATAGGCTCTCATTCATGCATCAATTGTGCATATGTTGCACATGTACGACACTACCCCATTCATACTACTGAGACAGTCATACATCACTAATCCATGAAAGTATCCATGTAACACCCTAGATCACATATATTGTAAACACACTTTATATGGGTAAATCTCATGATCATCCCTATATTAGGGCCTTCTAACCTAACCCATACATTTGCCATCCATGTATGCTTACATAACATAGACATCACAACATCTAAGGAATATGTACCTCAAAACTGTTCACATGACATACACCTTTGTACATCTTCACCATGCATACATCTTTACAAGCATTCTCTTCATATGTTTAAGAGCCCACATACATCATATGTGTATCTAGAATCATGCATGCACCCTCACATGTATCTTCATCACATGTACTTATGATCATATGTATCATATAAGTAACTCTATGAATACATTTTTTTATACCATTATCTTAAATAAAGAACCCCATAAGTGCCTTAACATGTGTCACATATAGGTCTAGTCCTTAACCATAATGAGCATACATCATTTATCATAAAATCATATTTGCTTATCTTGACCATCCTAACCCTCTCCTTTACATAGTGTAAGGTATAACATGCATCTATCCTTAGAAGACCCACTTGTCCATGCATAACAAACATATATGCCTTGATAATCCATGTACTTTGTAGCTCGAATCATCCTTACAAATTTACATCAAGTCATACCCATGCATTCACATTTGGCACATATCATCTATCATGTAGACTTCATTCATCTTATACCATCTTTCCTAGTATAAGCATGACATGCATCCATCACACATCCAGATGCATTTGTAGTCACATTATGTTTGGCACGTCATATGTATATTGCATGCAATCATCCATGCAAGTTAAGCATAACCAAGCATCACGCATCATATTATATTAACCATCTATCATGATAACTATAAGATCATTCCTTGCTTAGGCTTTTTAAAGGAAAAGACTCAACCTTCTCCTTCCTTCAACACTCTTTATAACAAAAAATGGCAACGAAACCTGAAACCAAAGGCGAGAGTCAATTTATGACTATAGGCATACTAAATGCGGCAATGACAATGCTAAAACAATGAATAATAATGTTTGTGGAGGAAAAGATTCAAGAGAAGCTTGGACGAATGGCCAACATTAGGGCACATACTTAATCAAGGAAGTAAAGAGCAATTAGGGAACTAAGCCCAGTTGCTGGCCACACAAGTTCACTTAGCTAAACAAGGCTTTATCCATAATGTTCAAAGAATTGAGGAAGAATAACTTTCTTCAACCATTGACACCCAAACCTTACCCAAAACTATTTCCACTAAAATATTGCTATGATTTATATTATGTATATCATCAAAGGGCTAGTTATCTCACTAATACCTTATAGACCATAGTGCAATTTCTAATCCTAAATATCACCCATCATCGAACCTTTCTATCATCCCCTAAATCTCTGAAAAGTAAAGTTCCCTCTTTTTGATGTTCAACCTGCCACCTTATAAGCGAAGCATTGACCAACTGTA
>CANXYI011305575.1:0-14809 GCA_948208565.1 Hura crepitans | reverse complement strand
CTTGTGCACTGCAACAAGTACGCTAAGTATATGATATACTTAGTGGTGAATTCAAGCATTTAAATCATGCCACAATAATTATTCATTCATATAGTGATAGTATAATTAAGTTAGGTTATCATACCATTAAATAAAGTATATAGGTGCAAAATGACCAAAATACCTTTGTCCATAATTAATGATTATTCCATTCAGATAATAACTTAAAATTACATATCCTATTAATACTTGCCATTTTCAGTGCTAATATTTATAAAATCAAGTTATCAAGTTAATAAATGCCATATATGTCCAAATTATCAAAATGCCTTGATCATGTACATTGAATAATCATTCAGTTAATTGATCCAAATTATGTACTATATTGTTTATATGATTGTCATTAAGTTATATGTTATTATTTTACTAAATTAATAGGCCCGGCTATATAAATGACACTTTAAAATAGTAGACCTAGAGGGAACTAAAATAGTGCAATGATCTATATTCCAGACATCGATCATTGTGCTGGCCTAATAAACATCATAGGGATCGGTCCATAGACCTCTCGAATCACATATTCAAATTAATTACACAATCTAGTTTGCCTCATAGATTAGTCTATCTAACATACTAGTGTAGTGGCCCTTCGGGACATATGCCACTACACCAGTATAATTTAATAAAGAGCACCAAATGTGCAAGTTATGAAATGGTTTATCTAATAAACTAGTATAATGGCCCCATAGTGGACCTTAATCGCTATACTAGCCTTACCTGAAAATTAGATAATGTAGCAACTGCTAAAACCTTAAGTTGATCGGTCAACCCATCTAGTGGGTGTCTAAGTAGTGCGTCATTAACCTTAATTTATGTTTATTTCTTTAATGATTAACTTTTTACAATATTTTCAAGTAAAAAATTCACAAATATTAATTTTATCTCATAGCCAAATTTTAACCCGGTCTGATATGGGCATAATTAGATAAGTTTAGGTCATTTTCCAATAGTATTCATAAGTCCTATTATATGAAAAATTGAAGTCAAATAATCCTTGATTTTATCTCACATTGAATTGCTATTTATTGTCCATTTACTATCCATGTTTATTTTTGGTTCAAGTAATGATTGATTTGAGATAGTTATAGGTTAATTACATAATATGCGACAACCAGTTTAAGGTCCATTTTAACTCCTTTTTTAGTGCAATTTTCACCATTCAATTCACATTTTCCATAGGCCTAAAGCTAATACAAATTAAGCTATTCATAAAGCCAAACCATAGGCATTTATGCCTTCCTATAATATTGTCACATAGTAGCCAACTTAGGCACAAATTCTAGGTATATTACAAGCCATTTTGTAAGTTCACTTTCTAGTTCAAGTTCAAATCTCATTTTAGGCTACTTTTCAAACCTTCATACTAAGGATTTGTTCATTCATCAAACACATTAATTATACTCACTTTATGTCATGTTAATTTTATATCTTTACCTAGATTAAATCAAGTAAATTAAGCTATGTCATGTCCACTATATTAGGCTTTATTACCAATAATTATTTCTCACATAATGCCAAATTTTTCATTCCATTTACATAAGCTTTGCTCTTAGGTCATAGCTATCTAATGGCTTTATATATGTCTTTAACCATATTTAAACACATAAACACATAGTTTAACATCATACAAACATGCTTACACCTATACCTCCCTATGGCTAGGCCATTCAAGCCAACATATCCTTTTTACATGCATTGGCCATAACAAATACACTCATACACAAATATAAGCCTTGCATTTCCACATTACCATGTAACATTTCCTTCAAAACCAAACCACAAACCATGCCAATTATCAAGTTTACATGCAACATATCTAGCATACCCTTATGTAAGCTCTTAGCCAAAAGTAGCTAGGTGTCCCATTCATACTTTTATTCATTTCCATACTTGCATGCATATGTTATTTTACCCTATAGACATACACCTCACACACTGCGCCATTACCATGCTATTTAGGCTAATGTACCAGTCATATATTCCATAACCATACCATCCACAAGGTAATTTCCAGCGACAAAAATTTAATGGCATGAAGTGAATACTAGAATTCACTTACCATAGTCACAAGGAGATGATATCCTAATAACTTCAAGGCTTCAAAAACCTAAGAATTCTAGCCTCTTTATTAAGCCATTCATCCCTATTCTTTAAGCCAATTTGCATTCTAATTCTCTAAAAAATCATACCAACACTATGTATTAGAACTTAGGATTTAGAAGGAACTATTTCTACAAATAATTTCCCATAGAAAAATCATGAAACACCATGAACACTCTCCTTGAATGCTTGCTACCTTTGTTAGAAATGCCTTTAACCTTTGCACATTTGAAGAATTTTAATTAATTTTTGAGAACTCCTTTTTCCTCAACTCTTTCTCTAGTGTTACCCTAACATGCAAAGATGATTTTTAGTGGAATTGGTTTTTTAAAATAGAATGAAGAAGTGATGAAAAAAGGGAGTGTTCTCCAAGTGTGGCGTTGATTTCTAGCTAAAGAAGAAAGGAAAATTTTTCCATTTGTTGAGTGGAATTTGCCACTTAGGAGGAAGTGTTTGATAGTTGTCATGGTTTTAAGCTTGCCCAAGTGACATGAGTGGGTCCCACAACCATCGGAACCATCTCAAAATTGCTCAATTTCGGCAGAAACTTTGGAAAATTATTAAAAATCATAGAGAACTAAAAAAAATTACACCATTATTTTAGAATTCCTCATTTAATCCCCTCTACGTGCTCATAAATTTTTACAACCAAATTTCATCGATAAGGTAGTTTACAAAATACCTCAATTTATATGCCAGACTTAAAAATTATGAGAAGTGGCAAATGAACTTGAAATTTAAAACTTCATTCACCAATGGACTTAGTGGAATTTTTAAGCTTTAGGGTATGATATTTTTCGGATCATCCGGGCACATCCTTAGTCATTCCTAGCCCCACTCAGTTTAACCCCATAGATTACTAGCTTATAGACCAAAATGAATTATTAGTTTTGCTAAATTTTTAAATTTTTTCCTTTTTATCATTTTAAATCCCATCAAAGCTTCATGACCAATGTTGTTGTCTCAATTCTCATGCAAATGGCCTGGCACCTTAGGCACACTTCCTGGACCCAGTGGCACTATTCATAGAGCCTCAATGCATAGGCATTACAGATATAATGAGATACTTTCAATAATATAGATTATGCATCCATGGGAAAAACTTATATTAGGTCTCTAATGTACTTCTTTCCAAAATAAGCATCCATGTATTAGATCTTACCATCACTATGGCTACATCTTTGAGAATTACTACTTGACCTAGTCATAAAGTATAACATGTCATAGTCTATTTACATTAATAATGTCCTATCATTTTAATACTATGACTTAGTATAATTTAGGTATTATCACATTTGCATGCAATAAGAATCTCATATCATGATCTTCTTATGATTTGCTCTATAATTTGATTTTACATTAGGGAATTTATTACAAATTTTAATATAATTATCAAAGAAATAAATCAACACAAGTACTATGTAATGAAGAACACATTTTATTATTAATAGATTTTTAATGTATATAAAATATCCCAATTCCATATTACTCTAGAGCATACAACTAACATGCCCTTCCTTTTTGCAATCATAATCATATACCTAAGTGAAGGAAAAACCCCACATTGAGCAAAGCTTCTTTAATGGTTCATATTTTACTGTATATGACTAATAGCTATTAATCTATACTAAAACTTGTATAAAATAGAAGTATAAAGAAGAAAAAAAATTATTCACTACTACAACATCATTTAATACCATTAAAACTTAGGTCTATATACATTAATTTAAGATATACTTGAATTTCAATTTGTAGATAATGTATTAGTGATGGAATCTATAAGAAAAATTAACTCAGAGGAATTCAATAAGAAGGCAACAATGATATAATGTAAACATATACAACAAGTCATACATGTTTATTATACATTAATAGTTACATTATGCATATGAGAAATAGGTATACCCTCTTATGACATTGAAATTGACTTATATCAATGCGTTCATGTACATCTTGATATATATGTAATATATTGCAAAAATCAATGGAATGTTTTGGAGCATGATCCTAGTAACATGCAAAAACATATAGATGCTACTAAACACATATTTTACATGTAAAATAGCCAAATTAAGTCAATCATAATGTCACACCCCTTATTTGATTTCGCATAAAATCTAATAAAAGATGTAATTTTCTACAAGTCACCTATCCTATTATTAACCCCAGTTGCTATTCATTTAACACATGTAGCCTCTTCTATCTCGGTGATGTGTTATCATTATTTCTATGTTATGATCCTCTGTTACACTTATAATATCTATAAATGACTAATAAAACCATTTCATAGGATAAAAATATAATTTATAATAATTTGAATCCCATAATGGATATCTAGGTGAAAAACAAAAAATTTAAATCTATTAAAAACACTTCTATATCACTCCTTAATATCACAATCATCTCTAGGACCCATCTTGTCTGCCAATCAATCCAATTTATCATCACACTATCATAGGGTCTCAAACCTATATCATTTAGGCTTGCAAACATATATAGCCATACATCATATATGTATAGACATTTGTTAAATAGTACTAGTTTACAAGTTATAGTGTTTTAAGATACAAAACTTGTTATATTAACATCTTAGACCTAGCCCCTACTATACATGAGTGTCTTTATTTCTACTTATGTAAAAAGAGACAAAAAGAACCCTGAAGAGGCTAATCAGCTACACTATAAACTCTGAGGCTTGACCGTGCTACTATCTACAACTTGCACATCAGAACACCAACATATTGAGTATAATCTTAGTTGTGAATTTGATGTAATTTATGCATGTTAACACATAATATCTAGTCATGAGTACACATCATGCCAGTTATGCAAGCAAAAAAAAAGCAATAAATTACAATTATGCCCTTTTTATAATCTCCTTTGTTTATTATATTCTAGTGCCCAATATTAGCTCGCATGAGTTTTATTTCTGTTAGTCAATCATACAATAAGTATTAATGTTTCATTAATTCAATATATTCCCTTTTAAACTCTTAGGCCTATACTAGGAAGATGATGCTTAAAGATATTGGATAATGGGATCCAGACTATTAAATGGCACACATTGTGGACCTCAATCTATACTTACGTTAATCCAACCGATAGCAGGAATCAATTTATAAGAACCTCCCAAATCGGAGTCACATGGATCATTTTGGGTGGACCTCCTCACATCAATAGGGATACCAAGGATCAGTGTCATGGGACCTCCCTAATCCCAATTAGCATCTTAAATGGATAGCAGGGATTAGCCTTGAGGGACCTCCCAAATCCATAAATAAAGTGGGTAAGTAAGGATCAGCCAATATGGACCTCCTAATACATAAGTGTGCTGTATTCACTAGCAAAACATTAGAGGCTACACCCACCATTTGAATCATATAGGTAATGGCCTAGAAAGGCCAAAACCCTTAGCAACTGCTAATTCCTTAGTTGACTGGTCAACCCATCCAGTAGGTGTCTAATCGATATAGGCCAATCCTTAGTTTCTAACTTTTATTACCCAGTTATAGGGCATTTCATATATTTTAGTATCTTCTATTTTTCACACAGTTATGAGCACATATATGAGCTTGTTAGTATTAATGTGGTCATTTTTATAACTTAAAATTTCAAACTATCATCATCATGTAACTCTATATAGTTGTACTCATATGGTATGTCATTGCCATTACAGTTCTCATAATCTAATATGGTTGTTATTGCCATTACTTTATACGATTTACACTTGTATTAGTTCCCAAGTCATGCACCCATAATTGTAAATACCAAAACACATTGACTATAACATTAATGATTACTTACCCACATATGCACACTTAGCATACTATTCCCCATTTTAGGTTATACCAAGCATATTTGTCACTTATCATTCTTTTCATCAATTTCACTTTTCCAACATGTTTTATGTCCACTTTTTACACCAATTACCTAACCAATACTCATCACACATAGCCATACATTGCCACCATACCCACCATTCGTCTACACTCTAAACACACACATACACATGCTTTCCATCCATACAAACCATGCACATAAGCCTCTCATTTCCTCACTAACATAATCCACCTAAGCATAATAGCTTAACACGTACACATCCATACAAGCTCACACTTCCACACATGTTCACACATATACACATTCATGAACAGACATAAATTACATCAAATTCATATACCTATAGTGTGAAGACACCTTGCTCCACCATTTTAACCCTTTGATTGCTTTGTTAACCAAGTTCTCTTTCTTTCTCTTTAAACTTACACATTTTAGGGTTTAGAAAATTCCTAAAAATACTATATAACTCTAAATTAAATTCTAATCACATGATTATTCTTATAATACTTAAGATTACCTAAAATAAAAATTAAAAAAATGGAATAACTTCACTTTTAGATAAAAATGACCTTATTAGCCAAGTGTCAATTTCCACAATTTTTGCCTCCATTTTTGAATTCTATGAGATGAAATTGACTTAAGAGGTCATAGAGGCAAAGAGATATATAAATTTTTCTAGGTTTAAAGGAAAATTGAGGGAGTTAACGAAGAAAAAATAAAGCTAAGAGAAAAGGCCTACGGCATTAGCCAAAGGGAGGAGGAGGAGAGAGAGAGGGCTTTTGGCACATGTGACACCTAACATGTGCAAAGGCCTTTTATCTTAGTAAGGTGGATGGCTTGGATAGTGCCACGTGTCAATCTCACAGCCTGTTTTAACTTGATTTTCTTTTAAAATTTAGAAATTCAAAATAATTTCTCTAGACCTCAAAACATCATAATTTTAGTGCCATATATTCTCGATAGTGCCGATTAAGGGCCTTGTAAAATCTCAATTCAAAACTCCTATGGGAACTTGGGTTACTATTTACTTTTGTAATTAAGAAATTTTGAATAAATATAAAAAGACCTCAGAATATTAAAATTCCTTCACCAACAGACTCATTGGAATTTTATAGCTTAGGGTATGATATTTTTAGGCTTATCTAGGCATATCTTGAAGTTATCCCAGCACAAACTGAAGTAAGGTCACTATTCACTAGTTCTTAGCTTGAAATGATTTATTGTTTCTGATAAAAGTTTTAATTCTTTCAACTTCATCATTTTAATGTGCATTAAAGTTTTATGACTAGTACTCCACTTTTTGCCTATCACAAGGTGCCCCAACTCCCCGAGATACATTATTCACGCCTCAAAGGTACTATTCATGAAACATAGTTTTACAGGCAATACAAATCAATTACTTTTATTATTAACTTTTGATTAGGCCTATTTCTTCCTAGAAATCTTACTAATGCTTCTATATGGGATTGGAGTAACTATACCTTAAAACTAGCATCTTAGAAATACCAGAAGGTATGAAATTATGGTACCTAAATGTATAATATGGTGGTACCTAAAGGTATAATATAGTGGTACCTAAAGGTATAATATGTGGGAAGATCTGCAAGTGTCCCTTACTTAGCATGCTAACCTATCTTAAGGCTATTTGGATCCTCAGTAACAATAGGTTCTAGTACATATTTATTATTTCCATTTAGCCATACCAATATTCATATTCACATACATGCATCACCCAATCCATAATTTTTTCTTATGCCCTAAGGACCTATATATCCAAAAGTATATGTTGCAATATTGAATCTCATATATGTAAAAGTTTTATAAGGTAATTATTTAACTTACTCATTATCATGCCATTTTATTCAAATATGCCATAAGGCTCGTGTCTAGATATATAGTACTTTTATGTATATTTCACTTTAAATGCAACATACCCAATTATTCCAAGTTATAATATATGTTTTTAAGTTCATTGCAAACATTAAACTAAATTGATAAGGAACTATGCAATTCATTTCACTACATTAATTTCAATCTACATGATTTTTTACCTTAACATTTCATTTGCTTAGCATTCAACAAGGTTTCATATATTTTTAGTTCTTAATCACACTATCCATTGCATTTCCTAAAATAAAACATTGTAATTGAGACAATTTGACATATCATACATTAACATTTTACACATATTTCACATATACTTAAATCTCTAGATCATAAATATCTTGAGTATAGTTTAGGCATTATTAAAAGAATTTAAGCTTTTACTAACCTTTGTCCCTTTCCATAAATTTTGTTCATTTCCATTAGTGCATAAGCAAATGTTAGAATTTTTGTTTCCAACCTATTTTTTGTATATTTGTAAACATTAAATGGCATTTAACAAGTAAATTCATGATCTAACATTGATATTCTTATATTTGGATTTTTGGGTTTTTTAAAAAATTATAGACATGAAGAAATATCACATTTGTATCTTACTATATAATTGCAAAAATTTAATTGCCACCAACACCTTATTTTACTTAAAGTATAAGTATTCCATGTGTACCATTATTGATATTCACACTAAAAATTTTGATTATTTACTTAGGATAAATATTTAAAGATATAAGCTCATATAGTTTGTTGTTTCTCTTACTTTTAAAATAAATTTTTATAGCAAATTTTTTATTGACTTAATTGAAAACTATTTGTTAGCTAGAGGCAAACATATCTTATTTTAATCATAAGCAAACTTATTTCTATTGTTAGTCTAAGATGTAGATATTATTTACAATACTAGCAAGAAATAAACACAACTAGATGCTTAAGCTTAGGTTCTTTTGATTTTTAGCAACAAAAGCACAAGCACCATTTTAGTTCCTTTTTATTGCAAATGCACATAGTAGATACTTTGGATTTTTTTCCCGATTTCATCCAGAATATGCTAAGGCATAATCCATTGTAATGTTTACTACTAAATACATCTTTATTAATTCAAGTTGTAATAATAGGATTCATGCTTTCTTACTACCCCATACAAATTGCCTTTATTTATTTAATTAAGAATGAAGAATTATATAAATAAACTAAATGATGAATTATGCAAACAAATGAATAAATTAGCGCAACATCTATTAACCGATTCTATTTTCACTTATTAAGTCATATAGCATTTATAGCATAAAAGTGAAGTAGAATACAAAACTATTTATGATTAATTTTAATCAAGTCATGTAAAAGGGTGATTTTATATTAGAAGGTTCAATTAAGCTCTTCAGATAGAATATGCACATACCACATATAAAATAATAGGTATCACACTTATGTACTTCGCTTCCCCTATACTTCTCACTAATTGCTTTATAATAGTTCTTTACTAACTTGGAATCTTTAATCTGAAACTTTTTCTTCTTTAATAGCTCTCAAAATTTTACAATCCAAGAAAAATAAATTATTAGTTTATCAAGTTGCATAAACCAAAAATCAAAACAACTCCACTTCTAATCCCTATCTTGCACATCTTTAGAAATAAATTTCTAAAGACCTAACACATACTAATTTATATTCAATGAAAAACCAAACAAAAATAAAGTAAGGCATAATTTCACATGTACAAGTAGATTTATTTTAGTTGAAACCATTTCACATCATTTTAGCTTTCATACTACTGATAGCATGTATTTAACTAGAAAAAATAATATTTCTATCGTATAACATTGTTTTTTGTAGATTTTATAGAGGGTATAGCCACCCTTCCATTATAACTCAGCTATGCCACTTTCTTAGTGAGTTCCTTTGTGTACAATCCTTTTTTCCCTCTTATATTTTTTATATAATTGAACAAAACACATAGCAACCCATATATATAAGTAGTAAATGAAGAATTTCATGAAATTCTTACCTATCATTGACTTACATTTATATTAGATCTTTGTGCTCATGAAAGTGAGAAACTTGAATTCTCTTTCTTACTACCTACAGAATCATCTCTTTCTCTCTCACACACATATCCACCATCCCTTTCATTCCTTAGCTACTTTTATCACCATATGGTCTATTCTCCTTCTCCTCTTTATCCATGAAACTGAGGAAATAGATAATAAAAAATTACTCCCCATAAAGCTCTCGACTTGCACTAGTAGTAGAGGATTATTCATCTATTTTTCTATCAAAATATTCTAGTCATACTCAATTTTGCATTTTCCCCAACTTAATTTGCTTACCAAAGCCTAAAACTTTTAAAAGAAATTTACTTGAAAGAATTCTCAATTTCCGTCACCTTACCATTTTCTCTCCTTGTCTTTCTCTTTTTCTTTTGTTCTCTTATTTTCTTATTCTCTTTTTCTTTTTCTTTTCTATTTTACCATGACTTTTACAAAATAATAAAAATGAAAATGGGCTAGACAACTTGGCTACCGACCTTTGGGAAGTTACAACATAAATCCCTTAGCTTTATGTTTTATGCAATCAAGTTTGTACCAAGATTTATCATAGATTTTTTTAAACATCCTAATAACCTCATTTTAATCTCATTTTTCGAACCCCTATAGATTTTGAATAGTGTTATCAATGGTTCAAATATAGGTCATTCAAGTCTCAATGCTCGACACATATCTAAGAATGTTATCCTCCAAAGATCAAGATTTTAGATCATTACTATTCTTCGCCACTTAAGCAATTTCATCCTTAAACATAGAACAAGGACACCTTAAACTTATTACCTTATGCCTTTAATAACTACTCTAAGATAAACATATTTTATAATGCCTACTAGACTTTATTTAAATTATATGAGCAAATTCTCATCTTTTGATCTATCTTAGAAACCCTTCCTTTATGTATAAGATCCTTTAAAATTATAGATCAAATCACCCATCCTCAATGATAACAATACATTTGATTATACTTTAAATTAAATCATTTTTCAATTATAAAAATATCTTGACTTAAATGCTTCTTTATCAGTCTACTCTTACAGTCCAAAACCTCTACATATGTATCTTAACAAATATCCAATTCAATTATGGGATGTGCATATGTAAATAATATAATGGTCATCAATGTATAGTATGTATGATGATAATAAAAATGATAATAGTGACATGATAGGCACATGCATTCACTAATGTTATTGTTTGTTTTTATAATGCATGTGTAGAACATGTTGTGTATAGTTACCCTTAAAATCAAAGAGGATTTGGCAGGTATATAAGATGTATCAAAATCCTTCACAATTCTAAAATCTATTACTTTTTTAACTCCTTTTATCATTCTAAAATCAAACCGTAGAGCTCTCTATCACTTTACATAATCCTTTGGTACTTTGTTATAGAAACACTACATTAATGGATGTCGATCGACCAAGTATTACTAGTACTAAAACATCCCTCTAAATATTTGTTCCTAGTGTTAAGTGGACCAATGATATCCATAAACACTTTCAGATAATAGAATGGTAGAGCTAAACTAAAAACTCCTTAAACTTCATATGTTGAAATCGTTGACCCATATTGATATTTTATTTTGTATCCACTTCTTAGAATAACCTAATACAACTTAAACAATCTGATTGTTGTACTTAAATGAGAGCTGACACATACTAGTTATGCAACCCATCATGTTATTTAAAACTTTCTTTTTACTACTAGACCATATGTTATAAGTGGTTATGATTAGTTTTTTTTATAAGTTTTCATTTGCGCACAATATGATCCATTAATTCTACTTAGGATCATCATGCCTAAAATTTGAAAGCATAATAGCTCTCCGGTGACACTAGCCTAAGTAGTAACTAGTAAAAAAATAATTCTATTATATCACAACATCATTATAAAATAGTTTTATGATCCCTCTAATCATTCTATATTTTTCACAATGACAATTATTACATTCTCATATCTTAATCTCATGAAATGTCTCATCTAGAAAATAAATGTGCATGCATATAGGTATATATACTTATGAAACACTTAATAATATTGTAAAACCTTTACATACACTACTTTAGGCCTAACCACTAAAATTACATATGAATGCCCCTTTTATTACATTTATATCACATTTTATGTATAAGAAATTGTACATAAGAGATAGTGCTACCTAGGTTTACACTGCTCCGATTGAGACTCTTCTTTGATCTTTTATCCACTTCCTATACATTGCAAATAATGACGTGATAAGCCTAAAGCATAATGGTGTATTAAATGAGTTACACTTAAATACATGGGCATATCCACAATGCATCGATAATGACAATAGAGATCACTATTGGCTTACATACTAGTTTGCAATTACATAAAAATAATTAACTTCATTAGACAAAGTTATGGCTTTACCATTAAACACACAATCATGACAACACATTAAATTACCTTTGTTTTACTGCTTTAGCTTTAATCTAGTCATTTACATTTTGAGTCCACTTCATTTAAACATGGAAGTGCTAAAACTCTTAAACATGGATTGCATTCATATTGACAACTTACATCTATATTTACATCATAAGCTTTATTTAATTAAAATTCAATACCATAAAGGCTTGCTTTCTTTAAGAGTTTATTACCTGTGAACCATACTTGTACTGGTTATTTTAATTTCCTATTTGCCTTTTCATGTTACCAATATAAATACATGTGACTATCTTATGCCAATCCAATTGACCATTCATTAATCTATATCATGCACATATATAAGTTTAAATACTTAACACATGTAGACGATTTTTGGTCACTTTCTCATGCCTATATTTTCATCTTAAATTTATCATGTTACATTTAATTTATTTCTATTTAAGTATTTTGTTATTTAGCCCATACTATTAAAGTATTAATATCTAATACTAGATAATGTGATATAAGTCTCACCTGTTGTGCCATGGCTTATATTTTAGACCTCATAGGTTGCTGCACTTATATAGTGAATTAGCCATATGGGACATGACAGTAGCTATAGCTGTGTGATAAAAACATAATTGTGTTTGTGTAGTGGCCCACAATTTGGACCTTACCTACAGTGACACTGTTTACCAAATTTGGTAATTTTATTCAAATGAGGAGTGACATAAAAACTAATATCTAAACTAGTAGATAACTATTATAATTTAAAACCTTATTTCAAATATAATTTAAAACTTTATAAAACTCTTGAAAATGTGATTTATCAAAAACCATTTTAGATTGTATACTATTCGGGTCCTCATGTTGAAAATTTTGTAGCATGATGGCAATACGAAGACACTTTCCCAAATAGTAACATGTAATAATACATCCTTTTATATCAATGTCACACATCACAACCTAATTTTTTGATCCTTCTTATCACTCTAAAATCCACAATCTCAAGATCTATCATTCATACACAAGGAAAAGATATCATAGAAAGTAAAAGAATTCAACCATACATGAAAATATTTACAAATTTCTTATATAAGTTACAAAACCATTTACAAATCATGTTTAGGCCTAGTCTTTTTATACAATATATGAGTGCCTATAAAGTATTCATCACATAATATATATAAAGGTAATAGATCTTCTCTTCAAAAAATTGCAGCTTCTCTAATAATTTCATTAACCTACGCATAAAAAATAATGATGCACTAAGTAATATGCTTTATTATCTAATAAATATAACATATCTATCCACATGCACTCGTACATTCATATATTTATATCAAGTACAACATAAAAATAGGTCATTAATAACCTAAAAAATCTTATACATGTAAATAGATTGAACATTCAAAATCATAATCATCATCACAATACATGTATATGCTTAGTCATCCAATTAAGGTCTCATATTTAGTCATATTATGCTTTAGATATATGAAATCATAAGCAAGGGTATTCATAACACAAAAATATCAAATTCATAAATATAAACTAATAGTCAATCATATATAATCATTACTTCATCTTTTATTTTCCATGTTCATGAATAATTTAATATATCCTTATTAAGCATTATTATCCAAGTATTTTGCTATGCCCAAATGTAAAAGATAACTAGCCAAAACTAGATAATAAGACTCTCTAGCCATTCAAGTTGTATATAAGTGTAGTGACTCTTAAGGACCTATAAAATTACTACACCAATCGAGGTATGTGCAGTGGCTCCTTTAAAATTATATGGCTACTACACTTTCCTATGTATGTATAGTGGCCTCTCTAGACCTATTTGGCTTTTATGCTAGCTTAGAGGTGTATAGTGTCCCGTTTGGACCTATCTAATTACTATAATGGCATAAATATATCATGATATCTGAATATATATGTAGCAGCCCACTTGGACCTGTGCAACTGCTACGCTAGCCAAAATATGTGTAGTGGCTTTGCAAAACTTATACGGTTTTTACACTAGCTTTAGTTTTGTGTAATGCCTCTATAGACATGTACTACAGCTACACTAGCCTATTTAGGAACCATAATACCTTAGCAGTGGCTACCTATCACTTATTGACTAGCCAACCTATCCAATTTAGGTTGTCTAATTGTATCGGTTAATCACCATATTTGCTTATATTTCATCATCTTTAGTAATTTAAAGCAAGTTATGTTTATTACTTGGTGAACATATAACCCTTGAGAAAGAATAAAGTTCTTAGATTAATTAATACACATTTTGCCACCATTCATGTATTCTATGATTATAAGTCATGATATTAATAATCATACTATTCATCATTCATATCAAACTTGTCTCTCATGTATACTAGCTTTATTAAGAGCATTATCAAACCATAATTCATTATGCCATTTTCTTCACAATATTTTTTTCATAACATAATAATTTTTAGGCATTACATGAAGCAATACATAAACATTCAATAATAAACTATTCAGTT
>CANXYI011305550.1:0-11760 GCA_948208565.1 Hura crepitans | reverse complement strand
TTCATCCATATTTTGTGAGAAACCAAACTCTTTGATTGTCTCATCAAAATGGATGTTCCAGCTCCTAGATGCTTATTTCAATCCATAAATGGACTTCTAAAGCTTTCATACCTTATTGCTATCATTGGATTTGAATCCTTCAGGTTGTGTCATATACACTTCCTTTAATAAATTCCATTAAGAAAAGCTGTCTTCACATCCATTTGCCAAATCTCATAATCATAATGAGTAGCAATAGCAAGTAACATCCTTATGGATTTAAGCATTGCCAATGGTGAAAAGGTTTCATCAAAGTCAATTCCTTGCCTTTGATGATAGCCTTTAGAAACAAGATGTGCTTTATAGGTAATCACATTACCTTCCATGTCGGTCTTCTTCTTAAAGATCCATTTACTCCTAATAGGTTTTATCCCTTCAGGTGGATCGACCAAAGCCCAAATTTGGTTGTCATACATGGAATCCATTTTGGATTTCATAGCCTTTAACCATAATTCTGATTCCAAACTCTTCAGAACTTCCTCATAGTTAGTAGGCTCATCTTTTTCTACTAATGTCACGTGCTTGTTCTCATCAATGAAAAATCCATATCTCTCTAGAATAATATGGACTCTAGTAAAAATCCATATCCTCCAAATGCTTCTGATATGCCAATTATTCATAAGCACTCACAGCATCTTTTGGGATAGGTGGTATAGGTTGCTCTAATACATAGGCTATCTTCTTACCATATTCATTCACATGAATCACCTCATCTCTTACCTATGCTTCTCTTGCATGAAAAATACATTCATTATTGATCATTTATCTACTTGTTTTCCTATGAATGAAAGCATGCATTATTTATCTACATATTTTCCTGTGCATGAAAAGCATGCATTATTTATCTACATATTTTCTTATGTATGAAAATTATCCATCATTTATCCACATGGTTTTCCTTTGCATGAAATCATGTATTATTTATCTATGTTTTCCTTTGCATGAAAGCATGCATTATTTATCCACATGTTTTCCTATGCATGAAAAGCATCCATCATTTATCTATATTTTCCTATGCATGAAAAGCATGCATCATTTATCTATATATTTTCTTGTACATGAAAAGCATGCATAATTTATGCATAAGGTTTTCCTTTGCATGAAATTATGCATTATTTATCTATGTTTTCCTTTGTATGAGAGCATACATCATTATCCATATCTTTTCTTATACATGAAAAGCATGCATCATTTATCTACATATTTTCCTATGCATGAAAATCATGCATCATTTATCCACATGGTTTTCCTTTGCATGAAAGCATGCATCATTTATCTATGTTTTCCTATTCATGAAAAGCATGCATCATTTATCCATATATTTTTCCTATGCATGAAAAACATGCATCATTTATCTACATGTTTTCCTCTGTATGAAAACATGCATCATTGATCTTTATGTTCCTTTGCAAGATAAACATGCATCATTTTCCTTTGCATGAAAACATTCATAATTTATTTCATCATTTATCTTTACATGAAAACATACATTGGCTATCAACACAACTTTCTCTAAATCATCAATAAGCTCTTCATGAGTAAAAATATGCATCATCCATTGTCGGTATAAAAACATTCATTTTTCTCAGCATGAAAACATGCACTACATGAAAAAGACATGCATTACTTTAAACTGTCAACATATTTTCCTACGTGAAAACATGTATCTTCCATGCACATTAACTATATATGCAGCAAGTGATAAAATCACAAGCTGTTGAATGGCGTGAATGACAAGCCACCAATAGTGTGAATGACCAAGATGCTAAATAGTATGAATGACAAAGCCATTAAATGGTGTGAATGCAAAGCCGTTGAATGGTGAGAATGACAAGCCGCCGAATGGTGTGATGCCAAGCCATTGAATGGTGCAAATGGCTAAGCCTTCAAATGGTGCGAATGACCAAGCCACCAAATTGTGTGAATGCCAAGCCACTAATGGTGCGAATGCCAAGCCATCGAATGTTGCAAATTCTAAGCCATCGAATTATGCAAAAAGCAATCAAATAGTGCGAACAATAAGTCGCTAAATGGTGTGAATACCAAAACATGAAAACATGTAACAAGTTTAATCATGAAGAAGGTGCAAGATAACAACCTGTATCATATAGACATGATAATGGTGAGCTAGATCGTGAAAAGGAAAAAATAGCAAAACTTCAGGTTTGTTACTATATCTCAAGGACTTTGATATGCACTATTGCTTTAGCATTTCACAGCACATACCAAAGTGGGGGAAACTATAGATGCCTGAATTTTAGCCTATAATGATAACTAGAGACAAGCTCAAGCAAAAAGGCAAGCAACCTAGAAACCAAGTTTGTACAGACTAACATTGTAACACCCTTTACTGGATCCCCTCGGAGACCCTATAGGTGGTGTACCTACTTCTTAGGCAATAAGTAGTTAACTTACCTTACATGTCCACAATTTACATAAAAGTATTGCTTTACCTCTACCTATATACATGGATGATAAATTGTGTAACAATTACATTAACCTTTTCTGGAGTCCTCTGAACTATTGTCCTCATGTTCTACTTGGCAGGTTCCTGCTACTGTGTACCTGTGCACCAAAATAGGTACGCTGAGTATATGAGATACTCAGTGGTGAACTTAAGCAGTTTAATCATGATATGCTATTATTAGCTTTCCTGTATAGTTTAAGGTATAAATTACTTAATTAAATGCCTTAATTATTCATTAAGATGCCAACTTACTAATATGCCTGTAAGATATTTTAATGCCTAAAATATATGTTTTTAATTTCAATCTATCATTTGGAACCAGTTTTAACATTGTAAATGAGTATGCCTTCTAGAAATTTTATCATTCACTTGAATGGGGAAAATTTACCAGATTGCCCTTCCTATTATCCTCTTATTATTTACTAAGGAAATCCTTTAATTAAATCTCAAGACTTCATGCTTAATGCTTAATTTGCTTATTAATTAATTTATTTTATTAGGCTGACTAGAAAGACAACACTTTAAGGCACTAGATCTAGATAAAAATAATTGGTGTAGTGGTCCCCATTTTAGACCTATGTCGCTGCACCAGCTTGTGTGCAATAATGGAGATAAGCCATAGCCTCTCTAGACATAATAAAATACTATGTGACATAATGGAGATTAACCCACGGGCCTCCCTTACCATAATCAATCATGCATAACTGGGTGACATAATAGAGATCAGTCTGTAGACCTCTCTAACCACCAATAAATACTCTCAAAGATTGGGTGACATAATAGAGATCAGTTTGTAGATCTCTCTAGTCACTAGAGAAACTAGCAGCTACAAAACCCTAAGTTAACTAGTTAACCCATCTGGTGGGTGTCTAACCAATGGGCCAAATTACTTAATTTTTAATGTAATTTATTGGCCAAAAACATTCTTATAATATTTAGATTCCAAAAATAGACAGCTAGAATTTTTATCAAATACTTTAAAATTTTGTTCGGATTGGTACAACAACTTTTTAGTTCTAACGGCTAAAATCTCAAAAAAATTTTCAGGTTTCAAGTTGCTAAATTAAACTATCTTGTATCATGAATTTTTATTGCATTTTTACTTAAGGAAAATAATTTTTCCTGTCCAGTGACATTTTTGGTTTAGGTAGAGGTTGACTAGATAGTTATAGGTCATTTCAACCATCTTTAAAACCAAACTTCTGGGACTGTTTCAAGTCTAAATCTAACTTAGTTTTCAATGTCCTTTTCAAGGTTGTTTTCTTGGCATAGGGCCAACTATACTGGGCCAATTCCATGGCCAAATTATGGGCATTTGATCCCCTGCTATGGGCCAATTCCATGGCCAATTACAATATCTATTACTAGCCTTTCAATTACATACTTAAAATTTCCTTTTATGTCATTACTTCATACTAGACTTTTTATTTTAATTTAATACTTCCCTTACTCCTTTCAAGACCTAATTTTATGTGTAATTCATTGTCATCCTGCACTTTATATTTGACTAATTCCCTAACCACATTCAATATTATAACAAGCTGCAATAATATACTTAATACCATTAGCAAAGTTAAATCACTAATTAATAACTATACCAATTGTCTAAGGTACTTGAACAAGATAAGCCGAATTTCCATTCTTTAAACCTAATTACTTGTTTATACATGCCATAAACTCAATTACACATAACATACCTTAAGTTAACCCAATTCACCAAGGCACACACAACATTTGGTCCAACTTGCATAAAATAGCTCATGGGTACACACATAAAATCACATTCCATAGCCTTTTCTTTGCCCAAATTCGCCTTTTACTCACACCTAACATGCCAATTACCATCCCAATTGAACATAGGTAGCAAGAGTTCAAATAACTCACCATGAACAGACATAATTCTAACTAGTAAATGAAGGAGACCACACACTTACCCATAATAACAAGCTAAATTCCATCAAAGACTCAAGAAAATTAGCATTTTCAAGGATGTAATCAATCTCAATTGTGATTTTCCAGCCCCCCTAATTGAAGATGAACTACCCCATACTCTTAAAATCATGAGAAAAATGCTGAAGTCCATATACCTTAGAAGAAAAGTTGAAAATTCCTCAAGTGCACCCACTAGACGGCCTACCACGGTAGTCTCCTCTCCCCTTTGTGAGCTCCCATTTGGCCTCTAATAGCCACCAATGCCTTAAATACAACCATACACAAGTCTTAGGTACCTCCTAGCTCAGTTTAGTAGCCAAGAAGAAGGAGGGAAAGGGAGGAAATTCTCAAAACTCACCTTACTCTATCTGTTTTGGATAGTTTAGAATGTGTCTTATTCCTTAAATTTTATCTCATGATTGGCTACTAGTTTTGATGTGATTCTTATTCCCAGTGATGCGTGACATACATGAGGATTTTTAGGAACTAGAATTAGCTCAAATGGTGGCCAGAGCAAAAAGTTATGGGGATTTTGGTAGAGGTGTGGCGTCGGTAGCAGGCTGGAATGGGAAGGAAAATGGCTTTGGCTCAACCAAGTGGAATTCCACTTGTCTTTGGCCAAATGCCATTTGGCAGCATGCATGGCCATTTGGCATGTTATGGGGCCCACCTTGCCATGTCATAGGTGGTCTCGAACATTCCCAAAATTATTCTAATTTTTTGAAAAACTTCAAAAATTCATAAAAATTAGCTCGAACCTCAAAAAATTATGCCGTTTATTTTAAAATTCCTATTTTAATTCCCTCTAGCTACTTGTAAATTTTTGTGGCCAGATTTCATCGATAGGATAGTTTTTGAACTACCTTGATTTGTGTCCCAACCTTGAAAATTTTGAGAATTTATAGACGACCTTCGATTTCAAAAATTCTTTCATCGATGGACTCAATGGAATTTTTGAGCTTCAAGGTCTGATATTTTTGGGTCCATTCGAGCACCTTCTAGGTCAGTGTTGGCCCAAAATTTTTTTATTGCACAAATACATTCCTTATTGCTTAATTTGAATTATTAGTTTTGCTAAATTGTTTTATTTTGCCTTTTTCCCCATTTTAAAGCCCCTCAAAGTTTCATGACCAGTGCCATTACCTTGATCCACGTGCAAATAACCCGATAATCCCGATGCATGTCCCAAGCCTTGTGGCATTGTTCATGGAGCTTCAGATCGTGGGCATTACAAACATGGCACAAGTACACCCGAACTTGATGCCATGAGGTTTGTACCTTAGCCAGCCTAGAGCAATTGAGCCTAAAGCCTATGATCCGCATGTATAAGCTAAAGCTATATCCATATAGACTAAATGTAACCTAGCTCAAGGCTTGGCCTAAAGCCCACGGATTGGTGGGAAAACCCATAACTAGGTCTGCACAAACTAAGCCGTACAAGTTCACATAGACTTGCCGATGAAACCTTTCAGAAGCACAGGATCCTTATCTAGACGATGAATCCTAGTGCTAGAAGGACTCTAGCACCTCTGGACTGGATATTTTGACCCTATAGCCTATAAATACCCCTCTTCAGGTATGAGAGAGGGAAGCTTCGAGGTTTTTTAAGAACAATGTTCTAAGAATATCCATTATATGAGTTTAGGCGAGAACTCTAACAAGGATTCGCTCTACTAGTCCTATTAGCCCACATTCAAAAGCAATTTCTTCTAAACTCCTACACTTTGCATTGTTGATTGAAGTCCACTTACAAGGGTAAGATTTGAGGCCTCTCACTGTACATATTCATATTATTTTCATAGACCTAGGATCTCCAAGGATTAATCTTAAGTGAGGCGACTCTATGTAATCCCTACTTGTATTATAGGAGTAGGTCATAAGTTTAAGCTGTTTTATATTATATAATTGACTGTTATTATGTTATAACTATTATGTAATTTTTATCCTAATTGCACAGACCTATCTATGAGCATAATAAAGTCTGCAAGGACTAACTTTATTGATATATGTATGATATATCATCTGCATGGACTTAGGTTCGATAACAGTATCTTATGTCTTATACATTATATTTTCAAGTATTCTGTTTACTACATTTATATGTTTGTATGATATTGCCATGTGTAGTTATTCTATTCTTTTATGTGCATATTGTTGACTTGTTGGAACTGTTGTACATTTGTACAGACTCCCTCTCAAGAGGAAAGTAGTCCATGCGGATGATCCTATTTTACTCTATTGGTTTCATCTTGAAGTCGGCACAGACACTTTATCATGAGGAACATAGTTTACACAGATGTACTTATATTGAGCATGTTTACTTTGTTGTGTAATCTGCACAGGCTCCCTATCACGAGGAAAATAGTCTGCATGAAAATTTACTTTGATTTCTAGTTTTCCATTATTTTTGTATTTCTTATCCACTTTTTTCAATCCCTATAAACTCTTATTTGGAATCATTAACCTATTCCTTTGAGTTGTATGCAAGTGACCCTTCTCAATGCAGTGGAGGTCCAGATGGACAGAATAACCATTATAAGTCATAGTTCACATGGACAGTTTTTAGAGCTTCATAAAGTCTGTACAAACTTAGCATCGTACAGACGGGACCAAGTAAGTTCTTTGCTCTATTTCCTTTGGTTTTGTACCTTTTTTAATTCTCTTATTTATTTTAGGATCTAATAGGTAGTAAACAACTTGTTTTACAAGCCAAAAGCTTAACTTCACATCAAATGGTTTTCTATAAAATTAATTGGTGTTTTCTAACAAAAAATGGTTTTGAATTTTCTTTATTCAAAAGTTATATCAAAAAATGTATTTTAATAAAGACCAATCTTCTGGAGATGGGAGTTGGGAAATTACTGCCAATTCCTATGGAATTACAAGTAATTGTTAGGTCAAATAACAATTAATTAATGACCCGATTTTTGAATGTACAATATACTTGTTGTATGCTTTAAATATTGCAATTTACTTTTTATACATGAAAATATGACATAACTGTTTTAAATACAATGCATGATTGATATGGGATTGATCAACGTTACAATATACAAAGAAGGCATATTAGTGGGGCATAAATAAGATATGAATTTTAAACCTTTCAGGTACAGAAGATCAAAGGTCCTAGTGTAGAGGCCATGTGGTGACTCCTAAACACTCAACCACTTAACCACTCTCATCCCCGATTCATTTCTTCACACATGTCATATACATAATGAACATGCAATAGACATAATAATAAGGTATTATGATGCATAAATCTCAATATACATCATCAGTACACTATATCATGCATTAAATTGATAAAAGAATGCATTATCACATTATGTATCTTTTATGTCATCATACACACCATCTACATGTCATAGGCCATTCGGCCTCACCATCATGTTAAGCTTACTCTTACATACTCTTTTTATTTCTCATACTACATCATTCCTCATAATCATAAACATACAAGTAACCATGCACATTTATATCATGCTTAAAATAAAGTATAGACATACATGATTACATCATAAACCATAACATCCTACATGCATCTTACATGTATTTATTTGCATTACATATTCTATCTCACATGTATATGACCACTTATCCATTCATATACATAATTCATTATATGCATACATTTTATGCCTAATCACATGCATAAACAAACACCTAAGCCATTCAGCCATCATGTCTCCTAACATTACATAACACCTTTAATCACATCTTACCTCATTTCTCATGTCCATATAGGCAATTTTACTCATTTATGGACTTACATCATACATAAGACACATATGTGATACATACTTGCATATGCCTATATAAAGCCAACACACATACATACATTATCAATTGGCCATTTGGCTATAATGCCATCTAAACCCTCAAAAGCTCTATTTTAAACATTTATCATAATATAATGTCCATATGGACACATAATAACGTTTATAGGCATACATCACATTCCTCATGCATAATACACAACATACATACACATACATGCATGTCAACATTACACACCTATCAACATACATAATTTCTCATCTTTCTAACATCATAAATGGTCTCAACTTACTTCTATTACATCATTAAACACAATAAAATGCCAATCATAAGCCTAGTTATGCATTTAACACATAATTACCATTAGTGACATATTATGGAGAAATTAGGACATAATCAAATTCGCATAAATTATTTCAATTAGACATACCTTAAGAGTTAAAATGCACCATTAAGGACTATCTATGCTGTGCCTTTCCCTTCATCATGCGTTTTGTCGATTTCTTTAATTGCCCATTACAGATTCAATATGTAAAAATTAATAAAAAATTGACATGACCTTGGACACCTAGGGAACATGAAAAATTATCAAAACTCAGAAAAACTAACTCGATCAATCTCGAGTTACTATTCCTCGAGATGAAAAATTGAGCTTTTTCTTTGATTTTTTGCACAATTTAAGGTGGAAACGGCATCTAGAGGTTATGGAGGCATGGAATCTGGTTTCAAATTGAAGAGATCAAGCCAAAAATAAAGCTTAAAAGAGTAAAAATGGCTCCCCCTACTCTGTAATGGGCATCAGCTACTTGGTTTTTGGAAGATGATACTATTCTTCCTTTGACTAAGCATTTGACCCCTTAAATAGTCCCTTTTTTTTCAATTTTCTTCCCTCATTTTAATATTCGAGAGACCCATAATTATTCATAAATCAAACCTCAAAGCCTCTAAAAATCTGTGCTAAAAGAACATGAAAAATTAATTAAAACATAGTTTTTAAGGTTACCTGATTTTAGTAAACATACTTTTCGATCTCCAAAAATTTAAATTCCAGCACCAACGGGCTAATTAGAAATTTTGAGTATTAGGTTGTATTAATCCTAGAATTTTCTGAGCAACTTTTTAAATATTTTACAATTCAGCTAAAACTAAGTCATTATTCATGTGACATTACCGTAAAACTAAAATGTCATTTTTAACCACCTAAATGACTTTGCTTTGACTTCAAATTTCACTCAAAATTATTTTACAATTAATACTTCTATTTAGTAAGATTAGTGTGACCCAACCTTAAAAAATACTATTCATATCTTGGGAAGTACTATTTATAACACCAGATTTTTTTGGATATTACATTCGGCATTTACTTCATTTGCTTCAATCTTTATCTCATTAAAACCCTTTTCCTAGTGTAATAATCATGAAATATTTTGAGGTTACATTTACATAAATGATGCTTTACTTACACATGCACATAAATGAGCTTGTCCCACTATAACAAAAAACTGGCAGCATAACGGTTGCATGGTGTCATGTCCCAAAATAAAACCTATATGAAATAACACTTCTATAATATCTCAGTCTCAATCCACCATCTTGGATCCTTTTAATACTCATAATTCATCTCAATCAATAATATCATAGTCAAACCCATCACAATACTCATAGTAGTTATACTATCACCACAAACTTAAATCCACACACATAGATGCCATAATAATATTAATATTTGTCATATTAAATTTACATACTCAAACTAAACTCATATAGCTTATTTACATATGATGCAACTACACTCATCCTAACTATCTATATATAAGTGACATCTATCTTTATATACATCACACTAAAAGGTACAAAAGTATACCAAAATGATAGTGGTCAGGTCCATTGCACTCTTGCTTTAAGGCTAAATCAATATTGACCATTTACAACATATGCATCGAAAACATGATGTGCTAAGCATAAAACTTTGTGGTGTATTCAATAAAATATGCTTACACTCACACACACAATCATAATAAGCATGCAATGCAACACAGAAATATGTCATGGAGTGTAATGCTTGAAAACTCATCATTATATGAATAGTACACTTGAGCTTGGTATGATGTCAATTAAGACATGGAATGACTATATAGTAGCCAAAAGAGGGTATGGGTCAAACAACATTGACTGACCAAAAAATGATAAAAACAAGTGAATTAAAAATTTTAACAGAACCAATAAATCATTTCAGGTTGAGAACTAGTGAATAGTGACTTCAGTTAAGGTTATGTCAGGATAGCCCTGGGAAGTGCATGGATGGACCTAAAAATAGCATACCCTATGCTCAAAAATTCTAATGAGTTCATTGGTGAAGGAATTTTAAAATTTTGAGGTCATTTGATAATTATTCAAAATTTTTGATTTACGTGAGTGAATAGTAACCCTGGTTCCTAAAGGAATTTTGACTTGAAATTTTACGGGGCCCTTAGTGGGTATTATGAAGAATTTTAGCACTGTAATCATGATTTTTGGAGGTTTAGAGAAATTATTTTGAATTTATGAAGTTTAAAAGAAAATTAGGTTAAAATGGACCATTGGATCGACATGTGGTGTGATCCGGGCCATCCACCTAACTAATATAAGTAGGCTAGAACATATGGGAGTGCCACATATGCCAAAAGCCATCTCTTTCTCCATTCTCCCTCACATGGCTGATGCCATTTTCAATTCCTCTCCTCGCCCTTTTTTCTTCATTTTCTCTCTCCTCACACCATTAAATCCCATAATTTTTATAGGGTTTTTGGCCTTTATAACTCTCGAAAGCTAATCTAAGTGATAAAATTAAGAAAGGAAGCTTAAAAAGTGAGATATAAGCACTTGGTGAATAGTGCCACTTTGGTGAGTACATGGACTTTTCTTAGGTTTTGTATTTCTAATCTATTATATTTGATATGGGGATGTTGTGGGTGAAGACAAATTTCAGTTTGGAGTTATATTAATTTTTGTAGGAATTTTCTAAGTACGAAACCATTCTATTTGTAGTGATTTGGAGGAATTGATGAAGGAAGAGGAAATTGATGGATTCAGAGTGGCTTTGACATGACTTGGAGCCCACTATAAGTGAATTTAGTTGAAACTTGTATTGTATCTTAGAGAAATTGGAATTTGAGGCATGTGTATGCGTATGGAAGTTGGATTTGTGTGTGTGCATGATAGCTTTAAAGTGTTGTGCTTGCTATAGTGTGAATTTGGTTTAGAAATGATGATTTAGATGTCAAAAGGCATGGGTGCATGGCATGTGTACATGGGATATTATAATGGTAAAGAGAGGTGTAACATGAATATGACATGGAATGCGAAAATATATGTATAGTTATGGAATAAAATATGATAAGGTATGGTATAAGTAAACTAGAGTGTGAACTTGGTATCTAAGGATATGGTGAGAAATAAGTATAATATATATATATATATAATGGTAAGTGTAAGTTTAAGTAGTATAAAAGATGTACATAACTTAAAAATTAATGTTAGAAATGATGTTTAGGTATGGTAAT
>CANXYI011305513.1:0-11295 GCA_948208565.1 Hura crepitans | reverse complement strand
TTTATAAATATTAGTGGAAATGTTTTCTTATAGGTAAAATTTTGGGTAGTGCCTTGGATAGTCGTTATGCTACTAGATTTTTGGCATGATGACATGTAATTGAAAAAGTCTTTGTTATAACTAAATTTGTCTTAAATGTTAATGAAATGTTTTCATATAGTAATTTAAAAATAAAAATTTATTTTTGGTTCGCATTTTCATGTGCTTTAATGCTACATATTTTTGTTCTATATATCTTTGTATATGCTGTAACACCTTTTTATTGTGTTCTCTTATAAAATGGGTAAGGGGTATTATATTTATTGGTATCAAAGCACATTTTTAGATGGTTTTAGGATAGAATATAAAGAAAGAAAGTGTCATGGGATATGTAATATTAGGGTTAAGGATCCCTTCTACTAGTTGAATGTGACAAGTGGGTTTTAAATCACAGAAAATTACTAAAGAGGTGCTAAAAGCTATAGATCACCTAGTTTTAGAATAGGAATCAAAGGGATATTCTAGTATGAGAAATAGGTGGATTAACCAACTTTGGTTTGGATAGATACCTCTATAGTAAGGTACGTAAGAATTGTATAATATAACTGGAAACACAATAGTTTCATTTTGGTAAGATAGGAGATAAACATTATACAGAGTTATAAAAGTAGAATTATGTAGGAACTTGATACCTTTGTTATACCAGTCAAATCTTTCTTGATGTTAAGGGCAACTCTACATGACATGTTTTACATAGGTTGGGTTTATGCATTATAGTTATACAAGCATCGACATTAGCATATGCATGTACATATCACATCATTATTACTATCATACATATATAAACTGTCATATTATTCACATATACATGTCCCCAATTGATTACGAGATTTGATAGGATACATATATGGAAGAATTTGATCATAGGTATAGCCCGATATGAAAGAAATTGAACTAATAGGTTTGAATAAAGAAACAAGGATTTGATGAGGTATAATATCGAATATACTAAAAACTGACATCACACTAAGGATGTAAAGTTGAATCTAAAAGGTCAAAAGAACTTATGCAAAGAGAGAAGTTCTTAAAGTTTAACTAAATTTGAGAATTTTCTCATACATTTCAAGTAAAGATACAGTAGACAAAATACTAAAAGTTCATCTTATTGAAGTCATTGAAGAAGTAAAGAATGTTAAGAATGAGAAGATCCTAATAAGTAAAGAGGCACTTACTCCAATTTTGAGGACGGAATTGCTTAAGTGGGAAAGAATTGCAACGCTCCAATTTTTGGTACAGAACAAAAGGCAAAAAAAAAATTTTCTTTTTGATAGATTAGATTTATCGAGTTTTAATTAGAAGATAAAATTTGTATAAGTCCATCTTTAAAAGATTTGAGGATATGATAAGGTAAAAGAGGCAAAAGGAAATAAATATAATAAAGATATAAATTTAATACAAGAGATATAAAACACAAAAAGATTAATTTTGGAATTAAATAAGGGGATTAAAAAAGTGAAATTCTACCAAGGCATGTGGTATGAATAGAAGGATCCTAATATCCCAAAAATTAGATCTCAGAAGCTTCTAATTGTCGAATAAAAGAAAGGAAAAATAAAAAGAAAACAAAAGAAGAAAATCAAAGAAAAGAAAAATTAAAAAGGGGGGCAGCAGCTCAACGCCAAAAAGGGAGAAGATTAGAGTTTTCTTTGGTATCGGGTGGAGGCAGCATCCACAAATAAAAAGGGAAAAAGGGGTGAGAGAGAGAGAAACTAAAATCTAAGGAAGGTAAAGATGGAATTATGTCTAAGAGACTGAAATATTCTTTTCCTTAGTGTTGATTGTTTTATATAATCAAAAGCAAAAGGAAATATGGAATCAAAGCTTTGAAGCCTAAAACACTGAATAAAAGAAAAGTTTAGCTAAATATTCTATTCAAATTGAGATTGTTAAGAAAGAGTCAGTTGGGCTAGTGGCTTTCAAGTTAAGGAGATTTGCAGGTTCTATTCAGTAGCAGAATGAAATCTTTGTTGGAAGGCATCCGACAATAAAGATTGGTTGCTGCTAAAAACTCATTAAGGAATTCAATGTGAATTTTTATTCTCCCATGATTTTTTTTATCCTAATTTCAGACTGAGCTTAAGAGCTTAAATTTAGATTTTTTGAAAGGGCGACATTTACTATTTGGAAATTGAAAATAATAGCCCTTCTCTTTTTGTTTTGTTTAAGTCTTAATTTCCATTCATAAAAGAGTCCCCCCATTTCCTTTTTCACTCAAGAAAACTACTGCTTAAGGATCAATATATGAGAATATAATTTTTGTTCCTTGGCAATAATTTGGTGTCATCAAAGATTGTCGAGGGTAGAGGTAAGTTATGGCGATTTGCAATTCCAAAGTCTGATAGCTAAAGTTAACTTTAATAACCGTAAAATCAGTTACATGGAGGTGCTAAAATGGCGAATAAGGAAGGCTAATACTGAAGAAAGATCCATAAATAAAAGAAGATAAAGTCTAGAATTTCTCAAAATAATGAAATGGTTTTAGTAGACAAAAGTGCGGAGGTAAAGATGGAATTTTTACTTTAATAGTGAGTTTATTTTACCTTTAAGCAATTACAATTGGTATGAGCTTTATTGAAAAGTTAGAATTGAGGGTGCTATTAATGACTCATAAAGCTTTAAGGTCTGTATAAGTTAAATTCCATAATTTTCCTCTCATACTTGTTTGTGAATGGATTTGAATTTCCTTTGATTCAATGAACACAATGAGTTATAAGATCTTTAATGATTTTTACTTTTGGTGAATAATAGATGTAATTGTAAGCCAAGATAGTAAAGATATGAATTGATTTAATCTTAAATGAAGTTTAATTGCTGATGATTTTCTCTTTTGATGTCTAAAGGCATAATTGTATAAACGGACTAAGATTCAAATATAGTTGAGAACTGTGGAATTTGAGAATTTTATGGAAATAATTGTTGTGTTTTAAAAGAATTAATATGTCTTTGAGTTTTTAATCTTACTTCTTATGACTTGTAATTGTTCTTTGTTTAGAATTGAATCTCCAAACTATGATGAACATCAAGGAATATATAGTATGTTCCATAAGATGTGTATGCATTTAAAAGAGGAGGTCCCTTTTACTATAAAAACTTGATAATGGGTTTATAATGTATGAAATATTTATTTTAGAAGTAGCAAGTGAAATAAAGATTCTAAATCTTTTATTTCACACCTGAAAGGTATATTATATACTAACTCACTTATCGATTATAGTTACATTACTAAACTTGAACCCTAACCTATTATTTAAGTTTAATACATTATATTAAATATATTTAATCTAGATTGAATAAGTTAAGAATTGAAATTTGATTTTAGTAGTTAAGACTAGAAAAATGCAATGTAGGTTCCTTGTTGTAGGTAACCTTTTTGTAGCATTTTAAATTTTCATTTAACCTTGTTTATTAGGTCTAAATTATGGAACTAAATATGCCAGGTTTAAATTAAAAAGACTAAACATTAGAATCTTGAAATTTGCATGTAAGAATCACATTTTTCTTTTTAAATATAGCTGTTGTAAATTTAGCAGCAAAACAGAGGTAATAACATTTTTATGTGTTCTTTTTCTTTTCTTCTAAAGCTTTATTTGGTAAGATACAAATGATAAAAAGACATTGTTGATAGTGACATGATCTTTTAAATATGATACAGTTATGACTTGAAAATGAATGTAAATATGAAGTGAATTATGAAAATAGAGTATGAATGGTATTTTGATGTTTTGCATGTATAATACAAATAAAAGGTTGCAAATGGCAGAAACTTAAGAATGCTTCTTTACTTTCTTTGAAAATTTATAATGATATGTGCATGTAGCATGAAGGGATATAATTATTGATGTGTAGACATAATAAAAAAACGGGAATATAATTATTGAGATAAGAGCACATGCATGGCTAAAAGATGTACATAAGTATGATAATGCTTTCATGCATTCTTGAAATATAGTATGTCATAAGTAGTTTGCCATGATTAGTTACTTTGATGATGAATGAGACTTTTGATCCTAGAAATCTCAGTAAGGCAAAGATGTTATATAGATAAGGTATGGTTCATGTCTTTTCCTTTTTATTGTATATTCATACTTGAGTAGCATGAAATTCAAGAGAACATTGTAAAATTTATGGCATAAAGTGCATGTTGTATTAATAGATAAGTTTTGATACCATAAGATGTAAAGTGTATGAGACATGTAAATGAATACCTCATGGCAATTCATAAAATTAAGGAATTATATGACTATAAAGGAAAGAAATGTGTAACCTTATTTCTACCTAGGATTTAAGATAGCCTTAAGATAGTTTGGCATGTTAAATAGGGGATACTTGTAGATCTATCATTATATTATACCTTTGGGTACCATAGTTTTTTTCCTTTGGGTACCACCTTATTATACCTTCGGGTACCATTAGAGAGATAGTGGGTTAAAGGAATCGTCACACTTATCTTTTATCTAGGGCAATAAAAGGGTCCGAGGAAAAATAAGCTAAGTTGATATAAGGTATTAATAAAGTAAAGAAAGACACACACACATATATATATATGTATGTATATGTATGTATGTTAATTAAAATTTTAAATGGATATGGAAATAAGCATAAGAACAAAGTGCATGATAATGAATTGAGAAAAGGGTGAAAACCTTATAGCATAATTACATGATTCATATGTATATCATATTTTTCATGCATGCTTAAATTAAGGATGAGGCTATGTGATATGAATGCACAAATTATATCCTTTTAGACAATGCATTAGCTAACTTTGTTGTGGATAAAAAGAGGTGTATGGCATTTTTGTCTATAAGATGTGATTTACTTCCTATGAAACCACTTGAATGCATAATGAAACATAATGTAAAGATAAACATGTGTGGTCTACTTTCATAAGAATTGGGTATGAATTATAACTGCATACATGCCTAATATTTGTTTAATACCATATGGCACAATATATGACTTAGGCTCAATAATGGTTAAAATTTGCAGTTCACTTTGCAAATGCGTAACATCTATGTATGATCAAAGTGATTACATTTACATAATATCATATAAGAATATCCAAAATAAGTTATGTTAATACCATTATTAGTATTACTATGATATCCTACTTTAATAAGTTATTTTATTAGTATTATGTATAAGTTTTAAGCATACTAGTAAATACCATTAGCACTTAGTCGTCTGAACTATATATACACCACTAAGTGATTTTGCTCAGTGTAGAAGTTTTTTCTTTACGTAGGTTTAATTTGAGATATTCAAATGAGAAGGGTAGAGCCACCACTACATCAGAAGGTATAGACAGATCAAGGCATATAGAAAGAGAGTTCTTTAGTTCTCCTTTATTTAGTTATGTATGTATAAAGGATTTTACCTACTGCGTATGCCTAATGTTATATAGTATAGAACTTATAAAGAAATAATGTTATATATCTTGAATTTAATGATCTAAATAATGTAAAAGAATAAGAATGGATGTTATGTGTATAGTGTGTGTGAGTGTGGATGATTTATAAAATTTTGACAAGAGATTATTGCTTAATTGAGATTGGATGATTTGCGATTTGAGTTTGAGTTGATGATAGTGTCTTATGGGTTTGAAATTCAAAGTAAAGTTTTAGAAAGTTTATAAACATTAGTGGAAGTGTTTTTTTACAAGTAAAATTTTTGGGTAGTGCCTTAAACCATCGTTATGCTATTGGATTTTTAGCATGATGACCTGTAATTGGAAAAGTTTTCATTATAATGAAATTTGTCTTAAATGGTAATGAAATGTTTTCATATAGTAATTTAAAAACAAAATTTTCTTTCTAATTCACATTTCCATATGCTTTATTGTTGCATTTTTATGTTTTATATGTCTTTATGTGTGTTGTAACACCTCTTTATCAAGTTCTTTCATAGAACGGGTAAGGGGTGTTACATAATTTAATTTTTTAACCAAAATTCACCTTAAAAATATATTTTAAAAGGCTAACCTCCAATTTGAGGTTAGACATTGTCTTAATTTCTTTAGGGAATCCTAGGCCAATTGTCACGTGAAAAAATAATATAATGAATAACCCATTTTATGGATGGCTTTGAGATTATTTCTATTTATTTTATATGTAATTTATTTAGGTACTTTTTTTTTCTATTCCTTACTTGTAAAAGTGATGTGGATTTTTAATTTTGATGCATACTTATGTGATAAGGGATTAACAAACTTTAGAATCTAAAAGACATATTAAAAGGGTATAAATAGGATGTTGATTCTGAACCCTCTTTAGGTGTAAGATTAGAAGTTTTTTTGGGTGTAAATTGAGTGGTGACTCCATAAACCCACTTTTTTTATTACATATATTTCGTATGTATTGCACATATCTAATATTTTTAATTATATTTAATATATATATTCTTGTAAAATAAAATTAATTAAATTTAAGTGTAAATTTTTTGTAATCTTATTAAGATACTTTTATGTAATCAATTTATCAATTTAAAAAAAATTAATATATTTTATTGATAATTTTGTAACTATTTTATATTAAAATTTATTTATAAAAAAAGTACATAATACTTTTAATTAAATTTAATACACATACTCTTGTAAAACTGTAAATTTAAGTATAAATTTATTTTAGGGCTCATGCTAATATTTGCCCCTATAGTTTCTTAAATGGGTAGAATTTTTCTCTATAAAATTTTTTTCACCAATTTGCCATTTTATCCATACTAAGTGATGCAAAATGCCCCTAAACATAATAGTAATCTGATTTAGCAAGCAGAGATGCTAAACACCAATCAACTGTTGCCACTTGTAGATTACGTGGCTTTAAAAAATTTAAAACCAATATTAATTTTCAATAACTTTGCCAATTCAGTTGACATTTATTACACACACCTACCACCTCCATCTCTCGCCTGCATCTTTAATTTTCTCTTAGAAATCTTTATGTGGTAAAAGAAGATAAGAAATTATTCACAATTCAATGCGCCAATTGCATGCAATGTGAAGCATCCTTCAAATTCAAAGAGATTTGACATTTACATTTTGTTGTAAGGAGCGATTAAGCATAAGGTTAGTTATGCATTTTAGTTTTTGCAATGATAAGTTAATATAGTAATTATATGTTCAATGTTATGGGTTTTCCATAATTTGAAGAAACTGGAGAATTAGATCAGATGGTTTATCGTAATTAGAATGCTATGAAATTAAGAGTGAAAAACATGTTGCTAGAAGATAGAAATTATTGCAAAAACATAAGGTAGCCATAAATAAGCTTAACAAAGTCAAGAAGTTGTCAAAGGCATTTATAGTATAAAAAAGTTCTACTAAGAGCCATTAAGAAGAAACCATTAAGTGACCCATCGGCTGCAATATCTACTCCCATCTTTGTTATGGTCTTATGTGGTCTAAAGGTGTACATGTAATCGATTTTTTTCAAATGATAAATTTTGAGATCTATTCAAAATTTGGCCTAAATATTATAATGGGCTGAATTTGCCCCTATAAAAATTTAGTTTGACAAATTGCTAAAATTTAATTTTTTTTCTTTTGAGTGTTATAGTGGAGAAAATTGATCTTATATTCCATCACATAGGAAAATGAATTTTGAAGTTAAAAGTTTGCTGTGAGAAGGGGAAAGGTAGCATGCTACTTAATTTTGATCTTGATGAGCTAAGTTATCTTGATTTAATTGCTCAATTTAAGTAGAAATTTGGATTTAAGAGTATCAAATAATTGGTAGTTGCTGTTCGAGAAGGGAAATATGGTGAAAAATATTAGGAGTTAAAAGAAAATAAAGGGATTTTAATGTTATTGAACCTGGTTAATATATATTTCAGAATGGTTGAGTTTTTTGCTATTGAAAAAGGTGATATGAAGTTAAACATACCAAATATCAAAAATCATGTCAGATTGAAGATTAGAAGAACATCAAAAAACAAAATTATAAAGTCAAGTATAACTGAAAAAAATTCAAATTCTAATGCAATTGATGTTAAACTTCCAACCGAATCAAGTGTGAGGATTGAAATTCCAGCAAGTAAATTTGGAAGTCAAGCGGTTGAAAATGTAAATCCAGAAGTTACAGTTGAAAATGAAGTAGCTAACAATGCAATAGAGGAGATATAAATGAAAAAGAAAAAGTTGCAGTTATAAATGGAGAAGCTGATAATAATGAACATAGAGCTAAGGTTGAGAATGTACATGCTGATTTAGGCATTCACACTGAAGCTTATAGGGAAAATGATATAAAATTAAGAGAAAAGACTGATGAAGATTATGAAGTGGATGATTTAGATGACATTAGGGATGCCAAGCCAAGAAAAGTTACTAAGAAACTTGTTTAACACAAGAATCTAAGTTTAAGCATGACATTTAAAGATATTTATAAAGCTATGAAGATTGTTAACATGTATTTTATGGCCAATGGATATCCTATAAGGGTTGTGAGGAGTGATAAATCAAGGTTGAGGTGCAAGTGTGAGGTTGGTTGTCTATTTGTCTTGCATATTTCAAAGGATGGCAAGAGTAATTATTTCAAAGTGAACACACTTGTTCAAGAACATAATTATATGACTGCCTATGTTAACAAAAAGGCTATAGCTGAGGTTATTGGTGAGTATTTTAAACAATAGTGCCAAATAATCCACATTATAAACTAAAGGACATAAGAAGTGAGTTGGCAGGGGAGTTAAATTTAAATGCCACTTATTTAAAGCTAAAGATGGTAAAGAGACTAATCTTAAATAAGTTAGAAGACAGTTATGTGGATGATTACAAAGTATTAAAGGAATGTGGTCAGGAATTGAGAAAGAGTAATCCTAGAAGTAGGATTGTCATCAATATATCTAGAGATGCATTCAAGGAAGGTAAGAGAGTCTTTTTAAGAATGTTCATAGGTTTTAAGGCTTTGAAGGATGGATTTAGGTTTGGTTGCAGACCTTTGATAAGATTAGATGAGACTTTTTTAACTGGAAAATGTAAAGGTATGATGTTGCTTGCTATTAGTTAAGATGTAAACAAACATTTTTATCCAATAGCATAGGTTATTATGGATAAAAAAGAAAAGAAAAATTGGTCTTGCTTTTTAATGAATCATGGTGAAATGTTAGAACTTGGTGAGAGTGAAAGCATGACATTTATGGTTGATATGCAAAAGGTAATGCATGGTAATATTTTTTTGTTTTTTATTTAAATTGTATATAATGTCTAATTGATATTATTGCCCTTATATTTGTGATGTGTAAGGTCTTATTGAGGCAATCAATGATAAGTTGCCAAAGGCAAGCCACAGATTTTATGTAAGGCATATAGAGTCCAATTAGTATAGTAGGTAGAGATGTGGTCAACTTAGAAAGTACTTATGGTGGTGTGTATAGAGCACACATCCAGAAGAATTCAAGGACAAAATAAAGATAATGGGTGATTTTTCAGTCCTGCTACAAAGGATTTAATTGGTTACAATCCCTAACTTTTATGTAGGGCCTACTTCACTACAACATAAAAGAATGACATGATTGATAATAATTTCATAGATTCCTTCAATTCTTTGACAAAGCATGCAAAAATTTATTATTAGGATGCATAAGGACATTAGAGTTTTGATAATGAATAGATTAAAAGACTATAAGAAAGAGATTGATCATTGGAAGCATGAATTCAGTCCATACTTTATGGAAATGTTTGTAGATTAGATAAGGATTGCATATAGGTGTACAGTGAAATTTAATGGAGGTTTTTAAAGGGGATGATAGGTATACTGTAGCACCCTCTACCCGAACCGATCGTCGGACCTGAGCAAAGAGTGCCACAGAATGACGATATCCTATTTCGTATACTCATTAAAACCCGTTTAATTAAAAACTTTTTATTTAATATATAACAAACCGGTTTCTTGACTTAACAAGGTGTGAAAACATTTGGCACACATATTGAGGTAAACATTGAGGTCATCGTGTCAAAAAAATTTGGCAGTATAAAGGCTGTACCGAGACACTTTTCCAAATTTTTAACTGCTAAAATAACACTTCTAAAACATTTAATGCATATCTCCAAGTCCAATAGGTTCTCCTAACTCTCCAATCTCAACACAAAACCTATCTGACCCTCAGGCTCAACTCATTCAGCACTCTCACATGCAACAACATATTCTTATCACATAATCATGCAAGAAGATAAAGCTTCTGTAGTATTTTAACCTAAGTTATCCAATATAACTCGAGTTACAGATTAGACCCAATTCCTTTGGAATCACAAGAGCATACCACTGATATTACATTTACATCAATACATTGTTACCAAATGATTAAGAATACCCACATCAGGGTTATCTTCAAAAGTCTCCTGTGGTGCAAAAACTTTGGCTCTAATCTGCTGCTCTGTACTTAAGTATCGCAAACAAGCAATGCACTAAGCTTTCACTTAGTGGTGTAATCGCTTTAACTAGTTATAACAATTTAGGCATTCTTTCATGCAATGTATGTCAAGTGAGATATTTAGTCACATACATATGCACGTAATCAGATAATACATCAATATGCCTTATAACCACTTAGTTACCATTAACAACTGAAAACTATATTTTAGCCATGATCACATTTGCATGGTTATCAACATAAAAAGAATCAATCATATGTATGAGGTATTCATATATTGATCACAAATATGTAGCAGGCCTTATGGTATATGTCAACAAGTATAATGACAAATATATTTGTGAGTCGAACATAAATATGACCTATAAATGGGTTTAACCTGACAATTTTACAAAAAACATCATAGTCACGCATAATGCCTTATTTAAACATGCACTTAATACTACTTTATGCTTGATCACAATATTTTTATTATTATTGGTTAATTTATGCTTTCATTACAATATCTTTATTATTTTTATTTAATTTATACCCATACTAAAGAGATAACTATCTAAGGCTGGATAGCGAAACAGGCTACCCGAAGGTGTTAAACAGTGTACCCGAAGGCACTGGTATCCATGGATACAAACGCATTAGCCCGAAGGCTCGCACATATGTAGTGCTAAACAGTGGCCTGAAAGCCTGTGCCCATCGGCACAAATACGCATCATGACTCGAAGGCCTCATACCTGACGGTATGCTAGCAGCTGCTAAATCTTAGTTGATTGATCAACCTATCCATACTAGGTTGTCTAGCTGTATAGGCATCATTAAACTGATTAATTAACTCATTATTAGCCATTTTTATAGCACACCACAATTATCATCATCTCACACATACACGCATCC
>CANXYI011305511.1:0-14909 GCA_948208565.1 Hura crepitans | reverse complement strand
AAATTAGCCTAGTTATGGCTAGCTTTGTGCCCAAAAATGTACATAAAAAGACATTAAAAACTGAGTTAAATTTGGACTTAAAATAGTCCCAAAATTTGACTTCAAAAGTGGTCGAAATGATCTATAACTATCTAGTTGACTAGTACCTGAACTAAAAATGTCACTGGATAGAAAGTATTAACTTTTTAAGTATTAATGCCATGATAAATCATAATATATTAAACCATGAATTTTGGCAGTAATAAGACTTAAGATTTATTATGGAATTTTACCTGGTAAAGATGAAATGTGGCTGTACCCGTTTAGCTAAAAAAATAAAGCATCAGATAAAAATTGTAACTATTTATTTTTGAAACATAAATATTATAAGAATATTTTTTTGTTAACAAATGAACTTAGGTTGAACTACTTTGCCAATTAGTTAGACACCCACTGGATGGGTTAATCGATCAACTTATGGTTTTGCAACTGCTAGTTGTTTGATGTTCAGATAGTACTTTTAGTGGCTAGAGAGGTCCATAGACTGATTTTTATTATGTCACCCAGTTGTTAATGGTACTTTAGGTGGCTGAGGAGGCCTACGAGCTAATCTCCTTTATGTCACCCAGATGTTGATGATATTTAATTATTGTTAAGGAGGCCTTCAAGCTGATCTCTATTGTGTCACATAGATACTATTTACTTATGTCGGGAGAGGTTATAGATGATCTCCATTATGGAACACATGCCGATGTAGCAGCATAGGTCCAAAATAGGGACCACTACACCAGTTTATTTTCCCTTTAGATTCAATGCCTTTAAGTGTCATCTTCCTAGTCAAGCTAATGAATTAAATAAAGTAATAAGTAGAATAATTATTAAAGATAAAATTTAGCATAATAGAATGACTTTTTCAGAGGAATTAGTGAACTACAAACAAAGGGGTATTTTAGTCTTTTTTTCACATTTGTTATTGATAAATTGATTCTTGTAAAGTATGCATGTTAAAAATATTAATAATCACTCTAAATAATTTATATGAGTTAAAAATGTTAATTCAAGACTTATAAATACCTTAAGGGTATTTTAGTAATTTGGCACCCTGTTGTATAATTTAAGTGCATAATGAAGTAAAAACTAATTATTAATTACACAAGTATGGAAATAAGATATTGCCATGATTTAAACAATTTAAGTTCACCACTGAGTATCTCATATACTCAACATACTGGTTTTCGCGTGTAGGTACTTAGAAGTGGAATCTTGCCTTATTAAGCATACTAATGAGAGTTCAAAGGATAATTGCAAAGAAATAAGAAGTAAATGTTGTATAGTTTTTATATCTATGTACCTAGATAAAGTTGCATAGAAATCATGTTTTAAGCTTAGCATATGGAATGTATATAAGTAACATTAACTGTTAATCTAAATAAATAGTCTTATATGTTTTCTTGTGAATGTATGTTTAACTGTGATGCTTGATGCTGATGTGAGCCTGAGGCTCTATATATACATGCTCTCATCTGTGGCCTGAGGCCTAAGTTTGATATGTGATAGTTGTTGATGATTAGGCTGAGAATGGGAGACCCCATAGGTCTAGGTGATGAGATCAGTAACATTAAAGTGTTTATAGGTGAATAAAAATTTTGGGATAATGGCTCAGCCAGTCATCCTGCTACTAGATTTTTAAGATGGTACTAGAATGAGTCAGATTTAATTTGTGATGGCTAAACCATATTGATACTAACCTAAATAGATTATAAGAACTGATTGGAGTGATTTTAAAGTCGGATAGAATGATTTAGTGTGGCATTAGTAAAAGTTAAATGAATCACCATAAGGGAAATTTCAAAATGGGTGCCTTAGCGGGAAGTGCACTGCTCCTTAGGTTTCTATAGGAATCAAGTAAGGGTGTCACAGCATATGTGTGCTTGCATGGTGACATACTTCATTTTGTCTATTCCACCACTAAGTTATACTCAGCATGTGATCATTTTGAGATACAGGCTATAGATTTATTGGTCGATCAGCTTAGCCAAAGCTAATGTAGCAGCTTCGGAATCCTCTAGTTATCTTTTTGTTCTCTTTCGGTTGTGATGTAGATAAGCAGTCATGTATAATAAATATAACATGGGTGATGGATGTAAAGTGCAGAATTGAGTTAGTAACATTATATGTCTATGTAAACTTGGTTGTTGATATGTATATAATATGCATGTTTATATATATGTGTCTATGGGTCTGAGACCTTGTGTTTGTTGCATGATGACTAATGTTGGTTTGGGGGACCAGAGGTGTCCAAGAGTGAATTTTGGGTTGGAGATTGTTTTATAAGTGCTTTTTGTGTAGGAATATTTTGGGTTTCTCACCCGAGTAGCCGTTATCTTGCCCATTTTTTTGTGAATGTTTAATAGTCATAATCTAGTGTTTTAATAGTCTAAAATAGGTAGTAATAAAAGGGTAATCAGATAGAATCACTAAAAGAATAAGCTAGGTCAAAGTTGGTCAAAGTTGAATAAGTGTTAAAAGAAAGGTCCTTGGGGAAATCCAATAATGGGTGACCTCATGAGAAGTAGCGCTCTTTGCCTATTTTTTTTAGGAATGGGCAGGGGGTTTTACATTTGTGGTATCAGAGCCTATTTTAGGCATTCTTAAGCATCCTATACATGAGTGCATTAGTCTAGGGTTTTGTTTTGGGTCAAGTTACACTACTTAAAGCTGATAAGTGTTTTTATACAGTTATAGAGATGATGAGTGAGTGGACCTTTACAAATTAAGGGAAAGAGGTAGCCAGTCATGCTCCTACCACCCTACATGGCATAGAGGTGAGTGTAGCCACTCTAGAGCTTAGTAATGCTACTCACTAGCTGCCACCTTAGCCACAACCTTAGACTCAAGCTTCCTCAACATTGCTACACTAAATAATAAACTTGTGGAGATACACTATAGCACCTCCACCACCACCACCACCACCACTACTAGCTCTAATTCCTACTACACCTCCTCTACCTTCACTAGCTCTCCTAGCATTGTAGAAGACTTACTTAGAGAGGGTGAAGAAGATAAGAGCAGTGGACTTCCTAGGTGCGAGGGAGGATAACACAATGAGAGCAGAATATTAGCTGGGTTGGACCACTAGGATTTTAAAGCAGCTAGAGTGTTTTGAAGAGGAGTGTCTGAAGTGCTCCACCTCCTTATTGAAGGAAAAGGCCTTCCACTAATAGATACTTTGAAGAAGAGGAAGCTAGCAATTGACATTACCTTAGAGTTCTTTTTGAAGGAATTCTAGAAAAGGCACATTCCTAAGTCTTATAAGAATAAAAAAAGGTAGGAATTCTTTGATTTGAAGTAGGGGAGGAGATTAGTTTCAGAGTATGAGAAGGACTTCCCTCGCTTAAGCAAGTATGTAGTGGAGTTCATTTTGACCAATAAAGTGAATTGAAAGAGGTTTGAAAAGGGCCTCAATATAGAGTTAAGGATACAAATCTCTACTCCGAAGATCAGAGACTTTTTTGAATTAGTAGTTGTAGCCTATAATATGAAAGAGATGCTATCAGAGAAGAGGGAGCTATTCTAAAGAAAGAGACCTTTTACTGCGGGTCAGACTAGCTCAGCCCTAGGTGGGGTAAGAGACAAAAGGACTTTTAGCCTAGCCAATAGTCTCAGAGGCAAGTTCCATCACAAAGGTCTAGTTTGGGTTTTCTTCCTAGGCCTCTACTAACTCCATCTTAGTAGGCCTCAAATGCTCTAGTATCTATGGCTAGAAGTGCACCTCAAACTTATAGGAGTTGCTAGAGGAGGCACTAGGGCCAGTACTGGCAGTTTTAGGTAAGATGAGTGCTTTGTATATGGATCTAGGGATTATTACCAAAGAGATTGCACTCATAGGTAGATAGAGGCTATACAAACCTAGGCATCAATTGTGGCATCTTCTAGTAGACCCCTAAGATAATAGAGGTAAAATCAGCAGAGTACCAGTTAGGGGATTAGGTCAAAGACTAGAGCTTTGGCATGACCATATGCTATTCGTGCCTGACAGGAAGTCGAGGCTCTAGACATCATCGCTGGTAAATTTCTTTTATTTGATATTCTAGTATTAGCCTTGATAGATCCTGGATCAACACATTCCTACATTTGCACCACACAAGCATGAGATAGAGGATTTGAGCCAAAACCTATAGATTTAGACATCAAGTGAGTAACTTGATAGGGCAGAGTGTGATAATGAACATAGTTTATAGACCCTGTCCTCTAATGATTTATGAGCAGACCTTCCTAGCAGATGTGATAGACCTTCCCTTTTATTAGTTTGATGTCATACTTGGTATGAACTAGCTATCATAGCATAGAGCTGTGATTGACTATGAAAAGAAAAGCTTGAGTCTATAGACCCTAGATAGGCAAGAGGTGATTGTTGCGAGTAAAAGAGACTCCCTATCTAACATTATTTAACATTATAGCCAGAAGACTCATTCAAAAGGGATGTGAAGCATTCTTAGCTTTTGTGGTAGATATGAGTGTTACGACCACTAGCTTGGATCAGATACTAGTTGTGCCTCATTTTCCTAATGTGTTCCCAAAAGAGTTACTAGGATTGCATCTACATCAAGAATTAGACTTTGAGATTGAGATATATCTTAGTGTGAATCCAATGCCTATTACATCATATAGAATGGCATTAGCAAAGTTGAAGGAGTTAAAGGTGTAGTTGTAACCATTGTTAGATAAAGGCTTTATTAGGCCTAGCATTTCACCCTAAGGAGCACTTGTGTTGTTCATAAATAAGAAGGATGGGTTGCTCCAATTGTGTATCGATTATAAGTAATTGAATAAGGTGATTGTTAAGAATAAATATCCATTGCCTAGGATCGATGATCTCTTTGATCAGTTATAGGGTGTTAGTGTCTTTTCCATGATAGATCTAAGGTCAGGATATCATCAGTTGTAGATCAAAGAGAGTGATATCCCTAAGATTACCTTCAGAACTTGATATAGGCATTATGAGTTCCTAGTGATGCCATTTGGGCTCACTAATGCCCTAACAGCCTTTATGGATATGATGAACTAGATCTTTCAAGCCGTATTTGGATTAGTTTGTGGTTGTGTTCATTGATGATATCCTAGTGTACTCCAGAACTCGAGAGGAACATGAACAACACCTTCAGATTGTGTTATAGACTTTGAGAGAGAAGCAATTGTACGCTAAGTTTAGTAAATGTGAGTTTTAATTGGGTGAAGTGGCATTCTTGGGTCATATTGCCTCAACTGTAGGCATCAGAGTGGACCCGAGTAAAGTTAAAGCTATGTTAGAGTGGAATCCTCTTAGGAATGTAACTGAGATTCAGAGTTTTCTAGGATTGGTAGGATATTATCGGAGGTTTATGAAGGGTTTCTCAATGATTACTGCTCCATTAATATGGTTGATAAGAAAAAGATGTAAAGTTTGAGTGGGATGACAAGTGTCAAGATAGCTTTGATAGACTAAAGCAGATGTTAACAAAGGCTCCTATCCTTACTCAGCTAGAACAGGGAAGGGAGTTTGTTATATATAGTGATGCTTCACACAACGGACTTGGTTATGTATTGATGTAAGAAAGCAAGGTGGTTGCATATGCCTCTCGATAGTTGAAGCCTTATGAGAAAAACAATCCCACACAAGATTTAGAGCTAGCTGTAATTGTGTTTGCATGGAAAATGTGGAGACACTACCTATATGGAGAGAAGTGTTATATCTACACTGACCATAAAAAGCCTAAATTATTTACCTATATAGAGGGAGTTAAACTTGAGACAATGGCAATGGATAGAGTTAATCAAAGACTATAATTGCTTAATCGACTAACATCTTGGAAAATTGAACATGGTCACAGAGTCTTTGAGCAAGAAGCCTATTGCTACCTTAAAGCTTATGCATGCCAAGATGGAATACACAACAGAAGGTGTAGTTGTGGCTAAACTGCAGGTTAAGGCTAATTTTTAGCAACATGTAAAGGAAGCTCAATTGGGAGATTCACAGATGGTGCAACAAGTTAAAGAGGGGAAGGTGATAGGGTTTAAGTTGAGTGATGATGGAAGCCTATACTACCTAAATAGGCTATATGTACTAGATATGGATGGACTGAGAGTGTAGATTTTAAAAGAAGGTCATGAAGCTCCATATTCCGTGCACTTATGAAGTATAAAGATGTACCTTAAGTTGAAACCCCATTATTAGTGGCCGGGAATGAAATGAGAGGTAGCAAAATATGTGGCTCGATGTTTGATATGTTAGTAGGTGAAAGTAGAACAACAAGTTCCATCTAGATTGTTATATCCTATAGCAATTCCAAAATCAAAATGGGAGAAGATCACTATGGATTTTTTAATAAGATTGCCACTAATAAGGAACAAGTGTGATGCAATATGGGTAATTGTAGATAGGTTGACAAAGACAGCTCACTTTATCCCAACGTGGATAGATTATTATTTGGAGAAGCTAGCTAGATTGTATATTGATGAGATGGTGGGGCTACACGGAGTGCCAGTAGCCATAATCTCAAATCGAGACCCAAGATTTACTTTTAGGTTTTAGAAGAAGTTATAAGAAGCATTAGGTACTCAATTGATGTATAATACGACATTTCAACCTCAGATAGATAGACAATCAGCATGGCTGATAAAAGTCTTAGAAGATATGCTGCACAGCTGTGTAATAGAGTTCAAAGGATAGGATCAATACTTGTCATTATCTGAGTTTGCATACAACAACAGCCACCAGGCCAACTTAGGAATGGCACTTTATGAAGCTTTTTATGGTAGAAGGTGCAGGACTCCTCTTTGTTGGAGTGAAGTGGGAGAAAACAAGATCATTGGATCTAATTTCATCACAGATACTGAGAAAGTCAAGATCATAAAAGAGAGATTGAAAACTACCTCTAATCGATATAAGTCATATACTGATTTAAAAAGGTGGGATATCGAGTATGAGGTTGGTGATCAAGTATTCCTAAAAGTATCGCAGTGGAAGAAGATGCACAGATTTGGCAAGAAAAGGGAAACTCAGTCCTAGATTTATTAGCCCCTATGAGATCACAAAATGAGTGGGACCCTTGGCATACAATTTAGCATTGCCACCCGAGCTGTAATAGATACATCACATCATTCATGCATCGATGCTAAAGAGATATAGGTTAGATCTATCGGATCTGATAGCTGCAGAGGAGATACAAGTATAGCTTGATTTGACATATGAAGATGAACCATTGTAGATTCTAGCAAATGAAGTAAAGCAGTTGAGGAACAAGTTGATTCCCTTGGTGAAGGTGTTATAGAGGCACCATAATGCAATAGAGGTCAAATGGGAAAGTGAGGAATAGATGCAGATGTAGTATCCTTACCTCTTCACCACAGGTAATTTCAAGGATGAAATTTCTTAAGAGGGAAGGATTGAAACAACTATAAGCCAGATTTCTATGAATAGTACCTTTTTAGGCTTGAGTGATGTTTCCTATAGTGTAAGGCATCGCCACAAGCCCAAAAATGGGCATATTGGTCATAAAACTTTAATAGGCCAAAAAATGGATAAAACAAATGAATTTAAAATTTTAGTAGAATCAATAAATTATTTTGAGTCAAAAACTAGTGTTTGAAGAGATAAAATGAGTTTATGCCAGGACAGCCCTAGGATGTACCAAGACATACCCAAATACCATACCCTGGACCTCAAAAATTCCAATTAGTATGATGGAGAAGGAATTTTAATTTTCTGAGATTGCTTGATATTTTTTTTGAATACTTTATTCTAGCAAGTGAATAGTGTCAAAAAGTCAACTATGGAATTTTGACTTAAAATTTTATGTAAGGCTTAGTGACACTAATAAAGGATTTTTAAAACTAAAATGAGTATTTTTAGAGGTCCAGAGAATTTTCTATGAATTTTTAAAGTTTAAAAAGGTATTAGGAGAATATGAGCCATCGAATCGCCACGTGTCACGATCGGGCCCACCCACCAACCCTTATGTAAGGGGCCACACATCTGCCTAGGCCATATGTGCCAAAGCTTCATCTTCCTCTTTTTAAACACTAAAACCTGATGCCATCTCTTCCTTTCTCTCTCTCTTTCATTCTTTTTCCTTCATTTTTCTCTTTTCTCTCCACCAAATCTCACACAAATTATATGAATCTTAACCTCCAGAGTCTCTAAAAGCTAAATCTTCTAACAAAAATTGAAAATAGAGCCTAAAAAGAGAGATCTCACACTTGAGTGAATAATGCCAATTTCTTGAGTAAGTGTTTTTAATCCACTTTTTTATTTTTGTTTTAGGTAAATTAGGGCATTCTAGGAATATCCATGGTAGTAGATTTCTATTTGGAGTTGTGAATGATTTTTGAGAATTTTTCTAAAGTAGAAATGTGTATGTTTAGGTCCCAAAGAGACCATTGAAGGAGAGCAAGGATTCAAGCCTTCAAGTGGTGGGGAAAAAGGTGTTTTCACAACATAAGTATGTGGAATAGACTTAAATTTAGTATGTCATATGAATTGTCATGTAAATATGCATGTTTGGTGTATGGAATTATGTGTTTATGGTGTTAGGCACGATATTATGGTAAACAAATGATTTTGTCATGTTAATGAACTCAAAATAATAAGTTTTGCATGATAATTTGGGAAGAAATTTAGGTGTGTGTGCATGTGTACATTATGGTTGAATGGTGTTTGTGTGTGTGGTGTGGCATGTGTAATAATGTATTTAGCATGAAAGTATGGCATTTAGAAAATAATTGTGTTGTATTAGACTTGCTTGGAGAAATTGTAATAACATTGGCATGTATGGTATGAAAAATAGGCAAAAAATGGTATAATTAAACATGGTATGTGTACTTAGTTATTGGGTAACAAAATGATGGTTTTGTGCATGCCATTAATGGTATGGCTATGAGATATGTTGTATCTGATATCATGTGAATGAATGTTAGGAAGATCACGGAAATTGGATAGGTATATTAGACATTAGGAAGGACACAAAATGTAGAATTGACCAAATTAAAAGTAACATTCTCATAAACAAACCAAATGAATAGTGATTTTATGACAATAGCCAAAATATGACATTTTGTGTGTAACATGGTGTAGTATGAGATCCAGTGAAATAATAGACATAAGAATTAATAAAATTGAGGATAATTCCTAAAATGGGTAATGAATAGTAATTTGGCTTATCAGTTGTACACCCACTGGATAAGTTGACTGGTCAACTAGGGAGTTAGTGGTTGCTAGGAAGTTTGGTCCTCCTAAGACCACTATTGTCTGTTGGATGTGGCGGGTGCAGCCGGTAAGGTTTTTAGATGAACCCTATGCACTCAGGTATTGGGTGGTCCACTTAGGCTGATCCCTGCTACCCATTTGATGTCTGTGGATATTAGGAGGTCCCACGGGGTTGATCCCTGCTATCCATTAGTGATGTTTAGAGATATGATTCGAGGTCTTGAGAGGTCCCATAGGGCTAATCCCTACTATCCCATTTGTAGATATTGGGTGGTCTATGAACTAATCCCTACTATCTACCAGTTCAGTATTTTGAGAGATCTACGGACTGATCCCTGCTATTGAGTGAGGTAGGTGCAACTATCGAGGTCCAAAATATGGGCCATTACACAGGATAGCTCCCACCATTTGATGTCTTAAAGTGTTGTTTGTTTTTTATGGGCCGAAAATGTAATAACCTTAATCTTGAACTATAAATATATAGATAGTGAATTAATAAAGGAACTGGACATAATTGAATAGGGCAATTGGCTTCTAGGCTGATATGTTGCCTAATGCATATGTGCGCTTACATGGTGACATACTTTATTTTGTCTATTCCACCGCTGAGTTATACTCAGTGTGCTAGTGTTGGCTATAGATTTGTTGGTCGATCAGCTTTAGCTAGAGCTAGTTTAGCTACTTTAGAATCCTATGGGTATCTTTTTGTTCTCTTTTTGTTGTGATGTAGATAAGCAGTCATATGTAGGAGATATAATATAGGTGATGGGTGTAAAGTGCAGAACTAAATTAGTAACATTATATGTTTTTATAAACTTAGTTGTTGATACATATATAATATTCATGTTTATATCTATATGTCTATGTGTCTGAGACCCTGTGTTTTATTACATGATAACTAATGTTGCTTTGGGGGACTAGAGGCATCCAGGAGTGAAGTTTGTGTTGGACATTGTTTTAGAGTGCTTATTGTGTAGGAATATTTTAGGTTTCTCACCCGGGTAGTCGTTATGCTACCCGATTTTTTGTGTATCTTTAATAGTAATAATCTGGTGTTTTAATAGTCTATAATAGGTAGTAATACAAGTGTAATTATATAGAATCACTAAGAGAAAAAGCTAGGTTAAAGTTGGTCAAAGTTGAATAAGTGTTAAACAAAAGGTCTTTAAGGAAACCCAAGGATAGGTGACCTCATGAGAAGTAGTGCTCTTTACTTGTGTCCTTCCAAAATAGCTAGGGGGTGTTACAAAGCCAACCTAGGCTTTGGATTCACTTGGGCAGTTCACAGGCCTTAGGCCTGGTATGGGCTGAGTCTATGTTAGTCCATGCAGATAAGGGTTTTTGTTTATCTGAGTAGACTATAGGACATGGGCCTACTATTCTAGACTAGTTCTTAGTTGGTTGGTACATATTTAATAGCACAAAGTTCAGGCAGACTTGTACTGAGGTGGCCTATGTGGACTAAGGCTCTAGGTTGCTTTCCTTTCACCAAGGTGGTTCATCTATACCAAGCCCTTTGCTACTGACATAGATTCCTATTTTCTCTACAATTTGTTTTGCATTATGAGCTTTTCATGTCAAGTTAAAGATTGAATCTAGAGGAAAGTTCTAAACCTAAAATTTAAGCATTTATAATTACCCATACATTAGTGTGTGCTATGAAATGCTAGTGTAATAGTGTATATCAAAGTACCTAATTTTGAGATACTCACCTGAAGTAATATTTACCTAGTGTGAAGCTACATTGAATATCGATGCTTGCCACCAAATCAAAAAATATACTAGCTAGTCCTAAATTATATCTTCCCTAAAAGATAAATATTGATATTGTGAAGATAAACTACACGAAATACAAGTGCTTGCTTATCCTTGAGTGAAGTGAAATTTAAAATAGTTCTAAACACGCCTTTGGTTTCAAAGTTTCAAGAAGATAAGGTTTAAAAGTAAGCTACATCAAATATGGATACCTAGTCAACTTCAGGAAAGATCATAATATTAAACTGAAAAGAACTACGCCAAATGCATATACCTATTCACCTTTAAGTGAAGATAAGCTAAACCAAATACAAGTGCCTGCTTGCCTTTAAGAGAGTTTTAAGACATTAAAGCTGAAGAAAACTACACCAAATACGAGTGCCTATTCACCACTAGGTGAATATAAGCTATAATGAATACAAGTGCATTCTTGCCTTCAACTTTGAATGTTACAAATAGACCGAACCAAATCTAGTGATAAGTTTAAAAGAGTTGACTGAACTGAATCTTGTGATAGGTCTAAATAAGTTAAAAGTTGATTGAACCAAATCTATTCATGAGTTTGGATAAGCTGATCGAATTAAATCTGGTGATAAGTCTAGATAAGCTAAAAGCTAACCGATCTGATTCTAGTGATAAGTTTTGATAAGCTAAGAGTTGATCGAACCAAATCTAGTGATGAGTTTGAATAATAGTCTAATGGTGTCAACTAAATTGAATCTATTACTAGATCTAAAAGGCTAAATGTTAACCAAATTAATGCTGGTGATGAGTCTAAATAAGCTACAAGTTGATTGAACTAGATGTAGTGATAGGTCTGAAGAAATTGTTCAAACCATATATAGTGTTAAGGACATTGATATTGCACAAGTATGTGTGTGACATTATGCACACATGTTATATGTGATGTAAGTGCATAACTAATGTATGATTTAAAGGCTTATGTGACTAATTTTCTTCTAAATGTATGTGAGTGTGCATTAAGAGATATGCACGTGTGAAATAATATTGATTGATATGAATATAATGCCTTGCATGGGTAAGTTTATGCTTCATTCTTAAATAATAGAAAGGATGAACCTTTTCTATGATATGTGAAAGGATGTAACTCCATCCCGAATGATGTGCACATGCATTTTACTTCTCCTTTGTGTTTCTAATCTATGTGAGCTATATATCTAACACCTATTAACCTTAGTACTATAAATAGTGTAACTTGAGGGCTAAACAATGCTCTTTGGACAACTGGGTCCTAATTAGGTGATAGAAGGAAGAGTACAGGTTATAAAAGTTTGACATGAAAAAAATGAAGAAAATGAAATAATTAAAACTTTTAGTAGAACTAATAAATCATTTCATGTTAAGAACTAGTGAATAGAGACTTAAGTTGTACTTGGCCTAGAAAATGGTCAAGTTGTGCTAAGATTGACTCAAAAATAGCAAGATTAGATGGTTAAAAATTCCAATAAGTTTGATAGTGGTGAAATCAAAATTTTTTGAGGTCATTTGGTATTTTATCAGAATTCTTTAATTACGCGAGTGAATATTTCACCTAATTTCCCTTAGAATTTGGGACTAAGATTTTATGGACCCCATGATTAAGAGTTTTAAGAATTTTTATCATTGAGAGAAATAATTTTGAGAATCTTCAACATTTAATCTATATTTGTGAAGTAAAACATAAATAGGATTATTCAATGTTGTCTAACTACCACGTGGTGCTATCATGGCCATCCCCTTCCAAAATATAAAAGGTGTATGGTGTCTGTGTGTGTATAGGAGTGAAATCACCTCACCTTCTCCCTTTTCTCTCCTATGGCCGATACCTCTTTTATATGTTCTACTTTTTTTCTTCATTCTAAGCACTAAAACACACTATTTTCTTCAATTAAAATATTGAATCATGCCTTTAGAGTTTATTGAACAAGGTTATATAGAGAAAAAATAATGGGATTGCTTGTTTAAGGAGATTTTAAAGCTTGATGAATAGTAACATTTTGTATAATAGTGGAATGGATAAAGGAAGAGGAGACTAAGGGTTCTGAAGTCCAATTAAAATGTTTTAAAGCTCACTGTAAGTGAATTTAATGTCATATGCATTATGTGTGGATTTTTGCATCATGTATGTGTTAATGTGTGTGTATGGAAGTATAGTGTTAGGTATGTATGTTGTGCGTTATGCTTGTTAAATATATGTGTGGAGTGTGGGAATGATGTTAAGCATGAATGCATAAAGGAAATAGAAGGAAATAATATGCATGTGTGTGAGTGAGTTATGGCCTAATGGTATGTGTAAAAAGGATATGTGTTGGTATGTGTAGTTAATTTGTATATGGAATGTAAATGAATTAGTGACATAGTGCTAGGCATGATTAAAGTGAGAAGTTAATAAGGAACTACATGTATGGTTGTTTTGACTTTATGCCTGAGGGGTATATAAAAGAGTGCATGTGTATATGTAAATATAACTAAAGGTGTATGGCATAAATAAAATGGTAACTAGTTAATGAATGTGATTAAGATGTGAAGTTAATAAATAAGTGAATTTAATGGTGATATGTATTGTATGTCAAATATGTATTGCATATGTATGCATGAGCATATGTATAGACTAGTTAAAGCAAGTGTATATGTATGTGCTTTTATAAGGAAAATGTACATGTGTGTTATAGTGAGTATAATAAACATGTGTATGCAATGTATATAAGTTAGAAAGTAAAGAAAATGTATAATGGTAACATAACTTTAAGAAGAAACTAGTTGAGTGTGCTTGTGCATGTAGTGGTTGTGAGGTATGGGTAAGGATGATAAAGTGGGTGTTATAATATTCAAGGTTATGTAATATGTCTTTATACTTTGGAGAGTGTAGTTATAAGAATGGAATGATTAATAAAGAAATAAATAAATGAGATGTGGGTAATGACAAGGTAATGGCAAAGTAAAGTTTGGAAACAAGACAACCATAACTTACTTGAAATTCGAGTGACATAACATAGCATGACAATACCATGAATGGCTAATAAATACGACTATGTAACATGAGAAAATGAATAGTTGATGTTGGACTCAAAAGTTTGAAAGTAAAAATGAATGAATGTAAACATGTTTATTTTTTAATATAATGGTACTAGTTGGAAAGTATGTAAGTTAAACATAAATTAAACATCATAAAAAAAGTGATCGAGAAAAAATGACTGATGTTGGCCCATATTAGCTAGACCACCTACTGGATAGGTTAAACAATCAACTAAGGAGTTAGCAGCTACTAGGGGATTAATTTATGTGGATCTTGGCCTATTGTATAGTAAGTGTAGCCACTGGACTTTGGTTCAGTCTACACGCTCTAGGTATTGGGAGGTCTGTGTGGGCTCATCCCTATTACCTCCTTTGCTTTAGGTATTAGGACGTCTACAAGGCCAGATCTTTATTAACCATGTTATTATAGATATTAGGAGGACTATTAAGGTTGATCCCTGCTATCCACTAATGCTTAGACTTGTGATATTGAGAGGTCCACTAGTATTGATTGTAACACTCGTAAGCCAGAGTTTTATGAATAGTACCTTTGGGGCCTAAGTGATGTTCCTTGCAGTACAAGGCATCGCCATGAAGCTAAAAAGGGGAGTATTGGTCATAAAACTTTGATGGGCCTTAAAAGGGGGTAAAACAAATGAATTTAAATATTTAGCAAAACTAATAAATCATTTCAAGTCTAGAACTAGTTTATGAGGAGATAAAATGAGTTTGTGTCAGGACAGCACCAGGATGTGCCCGAACGGACCCAAAAATATCATACCCTAAAGCTCATAAATTCCAACGAGTATGATAGAGAAGGAATTTTAATTTTTTGAGGTCATTTGATATTTTTTCTAAATATTTTATTTTAGTAGGTGAATAGTATCAAAAAGTCAACTATGGAATTTTCACTTGA
>CANXYI011305483.1:0-12815 GCA_948208565.1 Hura crepitans | reverse complement strand
GCGCATCTCTTCCCCTATTATCCATTTCATCCAAATTTAAAATTATTATTCACCAATCAAATCAACGATGCACTTTCCTCAATACAAAAAGAATCATCATCTACGTAAAAATAACAATATAATCTTAATATATATATATATATATAGGTTTAATATAAAAATTTAATTTAATCCCTTCAAATTTTTTACATTCTACAATTTGCCTCCTCAAACTTTTGACACTTTTGTATGTAAATTTTATCCATTTAACATCTTATTATGCGTCCGCCCCCTGTAAACATATAAACATTATGTTTAAGATTGCAATATGAATATTATAAACATAATCAAGAGAGGGGAAAAAAAAAAAAAAAACAAAGTACCTTCAGAGCACCAATAGCAGCAAGAAGCCATTTCCCCTGTCCAATAGCAGCAATGCTTTTGTCCTTGTCAACGAACTCCTTGATCAAAGACACCACTTTCTGATTTTGAATCAGCAACTCTGGTGATCTCCCTCCAGGCAATATCAAGCAATCGTAATTATCAACACTTGCATCATCCCAATTGGCATTAACAACAAAATTATGGCCACGCTTTTCGCTGCATATTTGGCCTCCTTCATCGTCGTGGACCGCAGTCACACAGCTCTCTCCCTTTTTCTTGCTTGGGCAAACTGCATCTACCTTCACCCCTAAACCTTGTAATGCTCTGAATGGCACATTCACCTCATAATCTTCCACATAATCCTGTAATATGAATTGGGCTTATAGTATAGTAGGAATTCATTGAAATGCACTTTTAGATAGAGAAAGATGAGCCCAGCTTACCGCTACTAAAACCAGTACTGAATTGGGCTTGGAGCTTGAGATTTTAGCTCCCATGGACTCAAGTAGAACTCTCATATATTCCCCATGTCCAGGCCAACCAATGGAGCTAACAAGATTGCCGTCTCTAAGACAAGCAGTAATGTCAAGAACAGATTCAACGCCAGGCTGCTCCCACCAAGTGCCACCTGCAAGCTCAATTATGGGTTTCAAGCTATTATAAGCAGTGCATTTCTTGCCTTGGAGAAGTCCAGCTGCAACCAGCATCAGTTGGCTATGGCAGCTTGTGATTAATGGCTTTCCAGTTTCTGCAAATCTTTTTACCATACTAATCGCCTCCTCATCAGCACTGAGAAATTCAGTGAACCTGCCTCCTGGTATTATAAGAGTATCGTACGATTCGACCTTGACTTCTTCGAAGTCTGCATTGAGCTTGAAGAAATGACCTTGAATTTCTGAGTAGTGCTGCAATAAATTTTCAAAATTTCAACAAGAATTCCGAGTTGACAGTTAATGTGAAAAGAATGAATAAATTAATTACCTCGAAGCCTAAGAAATCATGGATGGCTGTGAAGCATTTGTCGCCTGATTTCTTGCCTAGTGAAGCACAATCAACACGTACACCTAAAGACTGAAGTACAAAGAATGGGACAGCCACTTCATAATCTTCCATATAGTCTCCGCATATTATTAAAGCTGTTTTTTGAGCAAGAGAACCCATGGTTTTTTTTATCCTTCAGATTACACAAAGAGAGAGAATGTTTTGTAGGTTAATTTGAGTTGGGGAGCTCACTGCAGTTGTGGGTATTTATTGACAGGAAAAGATAAGGAGAGATGGATGTGAAAGCTGGATGATTCGAATAGGTTAATGTTCTCTCTTTTGTACCTGTTTTTGTTTGGTTGGGATAATTTGTTCACGTTTTAATTGCACTCAACTACTTCATCTACTGCTAGTCTTTTATGCGCACATTTTCTATAACGGCAACCAGAGAGGAACGTGTTCGTTATTTGAACACTGTCCCTGACTCCCGAGTTTCGTTGAGTTTACGAAAAGCTGTCGACGCGACAAAGCCAATGTTTTTAGGACAAGTTGAAAACCAATATGCACGGTTGGACTTCTCAACTCTATTGATCAGCAGACAGTCCATATATCCAACGCAGCCATTGTTACAGTCAGCATGTTTCGCATTTGCTTACTCAACAATGTTCTCAAATTTTTTGATACGCATCATAAATCATTTCCAGTTGGAGCCTTTTTTTTTTCCAAAATTTTCTAACAAAATCACCCTAAAGTTTCAGCACATTCTTCCCAAATACGAGGAATAAAAACAACTGAAAAAAGAAAGTTATTATATAATGGCTGTACTGTACAGTTAAAATGCTAAATTTATGGAGTTAGTTGCATGAACAACCGTGATTTAATAGAACTCTACTTATCAATGTTTTGATCGAAAATCTAAACCTGTGAAAAGATAGATATTTTTAGGTAATCAACAGATTACGTTGGATATAAACAATCGGGGAATGCTACAGTCAAATGATAATCCGCGTCTTCTGCTAATTCATCTCGTCCTTCATCTGTCTCTTTTTAGGATCAAATGTTTCTGAGGAGCAAAGAATTGGAATGGCGGGCTTCGCAAAGAAACAGGAAAGCTCACCCTGGAAGATTGAAGAAACCAAGGCATACTCGAACCTTTCAGTCTGATCTTGGTCTGTTAGGACTACCCTTATGGCTGCTGTATAGTGGTAACAGCCACCGTGACCCATGTTTTCTTCTGCCATAACAACGCCAATAAATTACCAACACTGCTGCTACAAAGCCAATAGGAATCGCCCATCTGCATAGGGAAACTCGTTTAACGGAGGAGAAAAAAGAAAAAGATAACAGTAGCATAAAAATTGGAGATCTATCCGAGGGTGCTAATCACAGTTCTCTAGCATATATGTTGGTTTTATACCACTCAGGCGAATTAGCATAACAAAATGATTCGATTGAGCAACATAATAAAATACATCCTTCACAAGCCCAGCTGATGTCTGTACTTTATAGCGTAAAGGAGTGCAGGGCTTTTGCCGCTTTTGACTATCAACTAGAGAGAATTTTCTTTCTCATGGTTGAAAAAAAAATGCAAAACGGTAACACTGTAGATAATGAAACAAAATTTGCTCTTCAAATGTGAACCCAAAAAGAAAAAGAGAATCAAGTATTACCTGTCCAAGTCAAGGATAGGACTGTAAACAACCGTTTCCCATGTCGCTACAATAAAATGCCAAACCGGATTGTAATATAGGGACTCTGAAGACCAAAACATCCTCGTGTATGTCTCCAGGAAAATAAAAAGTATCCATCCACCAATTTCCATCAAAATGAACTTTATAATAAACCGGCCCGCCACCACCATGGCAAGGGAGAAAATGACCAACCAATTGAAGAGCCTATGATTGTATTCCTTTATAAATGAAGATTTTGACCTCCCCAACATCTGCAGGTTCATTTGATACATAAAAGCACAATTTAGCATATCAATAAAACAAATTTGGAATTAAAGAAAAACCTGAAAAAGGAAAAGACTGGATAATTGAAGGAATGCAAAAATGAACTAGAAACATCAAGCCTACCTTCATCATGCGATGCTCGTAGTTTTCTTTTGAAGGTCCAACACACTCCCGCTCAAAACTCTGGTTGCATAGCAGAACACCAGCGTTAAACTTTGCCATGGAAGGCAGCCTGAGAACTTGAAGCTGGTCCATTTTATCTTCACATTTCGTATACAATGCCTCACAGAGTTTTGCTGATCGATATTCATTTGCCAGTATGACATTCCTATAAGCCTAGACATAATCCAACGATATTAGGATAGAATCACAATATATACAGGGCTCTATAGTTGTATGATCTACATGCAAAATTTCCTACAAGTTGTGCCGATAATAATACAAATAGAAAAGGTGTTGAACTTCAAGCTCCTAATCTCTGTGTTGCAAAATGGAATAGAGCACATGCCACATCCAGCAGTGACAAAGTAACAGTGAGAAATCCAGGAGATTGTCATTTACCAGCAGCAAGACCATGAAACAGTAAACCAATCTAATTTAGTTTTTGCAAGGAAAACCAATCTAATTTAGTTTTTGCAAGGAACTTCTGGATAAAGAGGACAAGATGGTGCAAAGATTTACACTAGAAAGAGCTTTAGAAGGGTCACCCTAATAAGAGATCTTGATCTTCTACTTGATATGTACAAAAACCAATTTCTCTCTCTTTCTCTCTCTCTCTCTCTTCTCTTGTTAAGGTTGGGGTCTGGTGATTTGTAAGCTCCATTTTGAGCTTTTCTCGACAAAGTCACATGAGAGTTCCAATCTTTAATCAAGTTCAAAGAAACCAATAAAATAGCAACACAATAAAGTTGTACCATGTACTTGTTCATTTCAAACCAATGAGAAAAACTTTTGCACAAAATGTAATTCCAAGTTTTCCCATATTATATTTAACAAAAAAAAAAAAAAAGGATATAAAGATTCATGATTTCCTTTTGATAAAAGAGTAGGAACATTGATACCTTCTCTATTTCCTCATCCAGCATTACAACAGATTTCTTTGCATGATGACGGCCAAAATGCTGTTCATCAAAAGATTTCATTGCTTCTTCTCTTAACCTTTGATGGACATATTGCAGAGATTGCTCAGGCAGTGGTAAACCTACTTTTTCCATTTTTTCATTATATAGCTTCAAACACCGTTCAAGAATACCCTTATTGAAGACCTCCACAAGAGAGCCCGTTGATGGGATCTCCCCTTTGTTCAAAGCTTCAAGTATCTGAAACATTAGAGATGAAAGGTGAGAAAATGTTCATGAGCAGCATCGCTAAAGCTAAGGGCCTGATTGGTATAATTTTAATTTTATTATTTTTTATTTGTCCACAACAATAGACCATTCAGTACTTTTATCAAATGATTTTTATAGATGATGAGAATTGAAAGAGTGGGAAAGAAAAAAAAGGATAGAGGAAAAAAATAAAAGAGTGAATAGGAGAAAAGAGAAATTTGTGAAACCACGTTCCATCACTTTTTAAAGAAGTGATTTGTGTTTTTAAAAATGCTTCATGATAAATACAAAAGGAAAAATAAAATTAATTTAAAAAAGTGCTTTATTTATTTTTTAAGAAAACAGTAAAAAAGAAACTATAACAGGAACAAACACCTCCTATGATTTCAGCCATCCTTTCTTTTTCTTTTTTTTTCCCCTTTATTCAATTAGCCTTCTGTGTCTGTACCTTCCACAGTTCAACTTTAGAAGATGGCAGAGGAAGATAGCCATCAAAGCCCACAGCTAACATCTTCAAACGTGCTTAAGACTTGATGCCATGGCACCAAGGATATCAGCCAATTGCCACAGTTGAGCATTAGAGACATAGAAGGGCAATGCTATAGCAAAAGAGGAACGCGTGGCATCTAGTTGAAATTCAGGGTTTCTAAACAATTCGCTATTTTATTCATTAATGTTTATCGACTTTTACTTTATGTCCATTTCCAGGAGAAGTGACATCTTTACACTCCTATTGATGACATATATACAAATAAAGCAAGCATCCTAATAAGCCAAAGATCAGCTAACCACACAAGTATATCTGACTAATGGAAAAGGTAATAGCAACATAGAACAAAATGAAGGCAATAGATTTACAAGTTAATAGCTAAAATAGGAACCTAACATGACACAGAAGATTGACATAAAGAAAGTACCTGCTCCAGGAAAGCCACAAACTCTTTTCCATTTAGAAGTTTTCCCTGCACAATCTTTGGCCGAATAATGCTAGCAACGAGTTCCTTCAACTTCTCCCTTCTTTCAACATATATAGGGTCAAGCTCAGCATCCTTCATGTCACAGAGTTTGGTTCGCTGCAGATGAGGCTATCCAAATTCACAGCACATTTAGATCAACCAAGATAATTAAACCATTGAATTATTAAAAAAAATCAGTCAGCAGGATATTGGTATACAAAAGAAGACAGAACCCTCTCTATCTCTATCCCCTGCCCATCTTCTCCCCGTGTGTGTTCTCTGACGAATAATATTGGTGTTGTCAGATATTAAGCTAGGGAAACCTCTATTTTGCAAGACAGTGACAACCTAAATAATGAAAAATATGGTGCCCACAAAGTATGTAAATGCTTAATAACCATAACAAATTTCCCACGTCAGAAAGAATGCCAAACTAATCATAAAAAGTAATAACAATCCTACATTTAAGTGGAATTAATGATATGAAGCAATTAAGAGAGTGCTTACAAATGAACCAGTCATGTACAGTTAATTCTGTGTCACATTTGCATCTTACATATTGCATAATAACTTTTTGACTATAAGCTTCAAATAGCACAACCTCTTAAAATTGGGTACAAGAAAATTGCAAAGTGCCTTATCAATCTTTAGCCAGCATACCACCATCAAGTCTCTCACATAAGATAACAATAACTTTCAAACAAAATGGTTTTCATAGACTAACTAAAACAAAGTCAAAAAAGGTGGTCAACAGCTCCATGCATCTGTATTCAATCAATTAGACAAATGCTGAAGGCACCAACCATTGGGAGGAAAAGCATGATTGAAATGATGAAAAACCAAATCTTTGTTCTCAACCCCAGACTTTTTAGTAACAAGAATTATCCATCCTTCAAAGTCTCTGTATTAATAATTAAATCACTATCCAAGAACACACCTAAAATTGAAAAAATTGCACCTATTAACACCCCCCCCCCCCCCCCCCACCCCCCTCCCCCTCTCTTAGACTTGGCAAAATACCTATTATTCCCTTAAATTTGGCAAAAGTGCCCCCATTATCCCCTTAAAGAAAATTCAGGTGTCAAAATGTTACCATTATCGGAGAGATATTTTAGGCAATATTTTAGTTGTAACAAGATTCTTATATTAGTGATTTAATTCTAGCAATATAAACTATTTTATTAGGCTTGTAGCCTCTATTTAAAGAGGCTGAATTTAATCAACAAATAAGTCAGAAATTTCCAGCAAAAATATAAGATAGGCACCTCTCTTTAATGAGTTCCAAGATTTCTGCTTACTTTGATGAGCTCAAAGGTATAAGCTTCCTTTTATATCACCCAATGTACCACAAAAATTGGTATCAATGACAAACACAATGGGCAATAACATTAATATGGAATTAAGTGCTCTTTTACAAGAATTTTATGCCAAAATAACAAGATTGGCGTGAGTTGAAGAAATGGAATCCAAATTTTTACTTGCTGCCACGTATAATTTAAAGGGGAAATAGAAGCGCTTTTGTCAAGTTCATGGGGGTAATAGCTTATTTTTATCAAGTTTAGGTGTGTTATAAGTCATAAAAAATATTAGGTGTGTAAAAAGATTTTTTGGCCAAGTTTAGGGGTGAAAATATATATTATCCCTATTCAAAAACAAGGCAAGAGCGTAGCCTAACTAATGCACGTTCAACACAATTCTGAGTGGACCTAATCTGACAATGCAGCAACAAATATGTATACAAATTGGTCTTTAAACTATCCAAATATCGAATTCCGTGATACCAATGTAGTGCACGCTTACTTGCGGCAAGCTGAATGCTGTGCTATTATCACCCATCACTGCTAGTGACTCTCGAATCTGGTTAACCTGATAAAAAATCACAAAAGTGATCTGCCACCAGAATTCTAACATTTCATTTATACCATTGGAAATAAAATCTAGAGAAGTACCTGATCAATATTCTTGTCCCCTGCAATTAGAACAAGCACCTAGTATCAAGCGTATGTATAGCAACACAATCATTATATGGTGGATAGTACACATTCTTCTAAAATGTCATGGCTTGGAGGAAAAATAAACTGACCATCATAGTTAGGGACACGTCGAAGGGCTTCATTGACCATTTCTTGCACTGATTTCCCCTCTGCATATCCCACCAAAAAGGAACATCAGTATCCTTTCAAGTATATATGATTTAACAAAAAGAACACCATAATAAGAAGTCGCAACCCATTTAAAATGTCTTCCAGTTCAAAAGCCAATGGTCATTTATCCTCAAAGCATTTTTTTAGAAATTAGAGAAAAGCTGAAAAACCATAAGAAAAGTCTCTAGGACACGAAGAATGATTATGAGAATAATATATTATCTTGAAACAATCAATGATTGGGCAGATTGAGAAACTCTGCAACAAGAATCCAGTTGCTGTCTAAGGCATACCATTACATCAAACCTATTTTGCAATCAATAGAAGCAACAAGCTATTCAACACATAAAATCCCAAGAAAGTATTCAAAAGCTTACGTAGAAAATCACGCTGGATAAGCCACAGTAATTTTGCAGGTTCAAAAGCTACATCTTGGCCCTATAAACAAATTAATTATTCAAATACCCATCACCTTAAAGATCAGATTGAAAGAAAATAAATATGAGAGATCATTAGTTAATTGTAAATTACCTTGACTCTATTTTCCAAGAAGTATTGTCAGCCAATCCATAAAAAATAGCTAGTGTTAGTAAAATAAACAGTGAATTGAAAAGACAAACCCAGAAGTCATTTTCCAGTCTACTCAGTTCCATTAAAATAGATTACACTTAATTCATAACAAAGAACTGCAAACCTTCCATAAAATTCTTCAGCAAGCTCTACTGCGAATGACAAGCGGGATATATCAGCTTCTCGAATCTACATGCAAGTATTACCAGTAGAGTCAGTTCAAACACGTCAAGCTTGATGGCAAGTAGCAATCCAATGCACAAGCTACAGCATCATATTAGGACAGTATATTATGATATTTCAAGTACCCATCCTGCAAAGCACCATATGGCATCTCATTTTTCTTTGTATAGGCAGTCTTGTTTTCAAATAAACAAGTTAGCACCTCATAACTCTCCTGTCTGTTACAATAAGTTAGAATCCAATTATTTTCTCCCAAGGATTTTATAGGAGAATAGACAATGTCAATGGAACATTCCATCACTCAAATATCAGCTTCCTCAAGAAGAAAATAGAACGAAGTAAAAAAGAGAGAGAGATGGTGGGCCACAGCACCAAACAACAATGAAGATTGTTTCAGCTGCTGTAATCCTAGATGAAACTCATGACAGGTATTGATATAATAACAGAAAAAAGATCCTCATAAAATAACTGTCATACTGCAAAATTGCAGATTCTGGCTAGGTCAAATCTACAGATTCCCCCCGAAACTGCAATGGAGGTTGTTTCCACAGTTTAAACCCATTACCAGGAGGTTACAGTGGAGCAACCTTGCCATTGTATCAAGGTCCTAACTATGACTTTCAAATGGATTAGCATTTGGACCTTTAAAATATGAAAAAAAAAAAGATCAAAAAACCTTATCTAGGACAGCTCAAGTTAAAGAACTCTTGTCGTTGATAACTTAAACCTAAATTATGGATCTCCACAATTGCTATGGTCCATTCTATGCCCAGAAAATTGGGAGTTCAATCTCCCAATTAAGGGGTAGAAGGTGTTAACATGCACTACTTTGTATGTCTAACAAGTCACTTTCACAGAACAGTACTTCAAATCCAGCAAATCTACATTGAAATCTTAAGATTACATATAAATGACTAACCGTCTCAGGCAGATTATAGATGAGCACTGAACTCAAAACAGTTGCCAGAGCAAAAATCCTGCAAATGTAGAAAAAGAGAACATATATACATAAATCCACCATTTTCAAAGGCAGATAAAAAAAATATTTAAGACTTCAAATTTACCGATCATCATAAACATTTGACTTTCCAATACTTTCAAATCCTTCTGTATCAAGGTAAAACACAGAAGTTTTAACTCCATTTACATCCACTTCTATGGGGGTTCCCCAAACCCAAATCCCTGTACAAAACAAAGAGATTTTAAAAATGATTCGATGCTAACATATCTACTTCCACCCACACAAATTCACATTACCTTTTGTCTTTGTGTCACGCATATGTCCAACTCCAAAACCTAAAGAAAGAAAACTTTAGATCAAGGTTATCAAAATTGAAGCTATTTGACCCATTCAAAAATTGGACAAATCCCCAGTTATATGCATATAACCTAATGGTTGTGAAGAGAGCACCTTCATAACAGGAAAGAGAGAGAAGTTGATTAAGCAAAAATGATTTTCCGGAGCGATATGGACCGATTACCTAATTATGCAACAATAAATGTAACAGTCAAAATATTGAAATAAAAGAGTGGAATTGCTTTTAACACGGTTAAACAAAATTAAAATATTATCAGTATGTGAATCATATAAATAAAATTTTTTAGAGACAATATGCATTTATCAGAACGTGTTCTTCTAGATAGATTAAAAGAAATAGTTATATCAAAGCATAATAGAAGAAATTAGCTCTCAACATCCAAAGCACTCAGGTCTCAAAGTTTCACTATCCACAGGTTCTGAATAGAAAAGACCTCACAGTATGCACTGAAATTTCGACCGATGCTAACATAGAAATTGCTAACCCTAGTTCATGGCAGCTGATCCCCCACAATTCTTCTTCTTTTTCATGGTTGGTAAAGAAATATTCTAAAACTTGTTAACTTTTTTCTGGATTCAGAGTCAGATATTCTTACAGAAATACATACTACTGTGGGTAAGATTATGAGTTTGATCATAAAATAAAAATGACATAAGTTAAGCAAATAGATACATGGATGGCATATATCCCAAGCGATTATAAGAACATCATTCCTTAGTAACAACATCAATACTAAGCCATCCATACTCATAATACTAACCAAGCGGATTCAAGCAAGAACTGAAAATTATCATTGGTTTATCCAGTGGCAAATTACAGTTAACTAAAACTTCATAGAATTTTTAATTAGATAAGATGAAAAATAAGTTGCAAGGCACAGAAGCATAAGAAGATGAATCCAAGTCATACAGCAACAGCTGCAATTGGTGTTGTTATTCGCTTGATCGCTTCCAATCCTGCGCTTGCAAGGCGAAGCTTTGTATGGCCAGGATCGGGTTCAATGATGGGAAGCCTGAACATGCAGAAAGGAAGCCAAAATGAGATAAAATATGTCGTAAGCTTTCTTTAGAACATCTAAAATGTGTAGCAAATTAAATTACAGTGACTATGCAGCTATTAAATTTCAATCAATAGATAGATTAAAGGCTAGACGAAGAAGACTAACAATACTACAAGGAAAAACGTGAGAAAGAATGACAAATTACTAAAAATATGAAAGATTACAGTTGATAAACCAGATTAAAGAGAAGACATAGACAGAAAGGAAAGGTGAAACATAAGACAATACATCGGCAATTGTGCTTTCTGTACGGAAACGTATACATTACAACAAAATATTCAAGTGCTATACTGGTAAACTTTTTTAGAAAAAGGATATTGCAGTTAAGTATAAAGCATGAGCAGAAAAGCACAAGTGACAGATGCAACAGACTACATATATCAACCGCTTGTTTTCTGCTCAACCTCTAACCACGCATCATATCCCTGTGACCTGTGAAGTCTTTGGATACGCACTTGCTCTTCTAGAAAACAAGCCTCCAAAATTCATCCAAGACCAGGTCTCAGAGCAGTTCCTCATTTTGCAAACACTTATCTGCCAAATAAACAAATTATCTTTTGACCATACTTTCTAAACTTTGAACTAGCTGCTTCTCTTCATGTGTACCCAATGCTTTACACAAGGAGTGCTGCCTTAAACTATAACATGCTAGGAATTGCTAATCCATCAGACTTAAGTGTAAATAAACATAAAAGATTAAGGTAGCTTGACTCCAATGTTCAGCATATGACCTTATTTTTCATTAGCACTTATAACATGATATCTTGACCTACAAGCATTAAATAATCTTAAAATAAAACACAGATAACGCTAACTCGTACACCAAACTGAATTAGCATCGGCAATAACCAATGTCATACAAAGCATTACCAAAGATCTTACAAACATACACTACACTAAAAATAATAGCTTTATATAACAGTTAACAATTTTATCAAAAAACATATATCTTCTGAATATAGACAAATCAATCAAAATAGGATCAAATCCAAGAATTATCAAAAAGGCAAAAGCTTTACAACAGTGTAGCATCACTTACGCCTGGTTAAAACTGTCAATTGAGAGAGACCCGGATGCAGAAAGGCAAAGAACAAGCAGAAAAACCAAAAACCAATGAGCAATCTTCATAATTGAGAGGCTGCCAGAGATCGTAAAAGCTCTATCCTCCCAATGCAGCAAAAGTCAGGGAAAGGTAACGACTTGAATGGTACGGAAGAACATGAGCTCAAGTGAGGGTTATTGAATAAATGGACACGAAAAGGAATGGGATCTGCAAAGCACGGATAAGGGTGTACGTTAAGGATCGCGAAACCGCATGGAAGTGGTTTTCGCATCTAAAGAAGACAGGTACAGAGAAGTAGATTTACAGAAAATGGCAGAGAATCCCTACACCGAGGAGAAGAGAGAACTGTGTTTATTTAACAAAAAATTTAAAAGTCCAAATGGAAAAAATTTGGAACTCTAGGGGTAATATTGTAAAAATAACTGTGTGACTTTTATGCAAGTCAGTGATTTTGAGCGTATGCGTGTTTGGTACTCTGTTTAATCTTCGAATGACACCGATTAATTATTTCTCCTTTTCTTTTTTCCACTCTTTCGAAAAGAAGACAGGTAGTGTTAATGTTGAATTAAAAAATAATATTTTTTATTTATAATTTAATGATTAATATTATATTTATGTGATAAATTTAATTTATTTATTATATTTTAAAAATAAAATTTAAATATTTAACTAGATAAAAATCAAATTTGAAAAATATAATTTTTTTGGAAACACAGCTGCTGTTAATTTTTATAATTTTACAACAAGTATTTTGTCTTCATTTATTTTATATAAAGTTTTCTTTTTTGAATTTTATTTTATATAAAGTTAATAATGTAAGAGATGTATTCAATTAAAAGTTTAATAGATTTTTTTAAATGACTTTTAATCATAAATTTTTAAATATTTTGATA
>CANXYI011305439.1:0-10186 GCA_948208565.1 Hura crepitans | reverse complement strand
CTGAGAAATACCTCTGCAATAGCTCTACCACCTCTTCCACCTCCTATTGCATTACAGTAGACCTATCTTGAAAGAGTGAAAAAGATAAGAGCTATGGACTTTCTAGGGACTAGAGAAGATGATGTTGCTCAAGCAAAGTATTTGCTGGAGAGAACTCTCAGAATCTTCGAGTAGTTAGAGTACACAAAAGAGGAAAGTTTGAAGTGTGCCACCTCACTCCTCTAAGAGGAAGCCTATTGCTGGTAGGACACCATAAAGAGAAGGAAATTAGTAGCTAAAGTGACTTGGGAGTATTTTTTGAAGGAGTTCAAAAAGAGATACATATTAGAATCATACGAAGACAAGAAGAGACATGAGTTCTTAGACCTGAAGCAGGGTAGGAAATTTGTGTCTGAATATGAGAAAGACTTTGTGAGGCCAATTAGATATGCAAAAGAATTCATTTTTATAGAGTAAAAGAGGTGTAAGAGGTTTGAGAAGGGCCTCAATGTAAAATTAAGGATGCAAATAGCCACTACAAAGATCAAAGACTTTTTAGCCTTAGTGTCAACAGCATATGACATGGAAGAAATAAGCAAGAAAAGAGGGAGTTATTTCAGAATAAAAGGCCATTTACAATAGGCTAGACTAGCTCAGCACTTTGGGCTAGTAAGAGATAGAGAAAGTCCTAGTCTTAGTTAGTGCAACAGACCTAGAGGCAGACCTAGACACAGAGGTTAGGTCAAGCGTCTGTATCTAGGCCTCAACCTCTGCAGCAGGCCTTTAGTGCCCCTACATCAGTAGCTAGGAGTGTGCCCCTAACTTGTGGGACTTGTAATAGAAGACATTGGGGATAGTGCTGGTAGACAAAAAGGGGAGAGTGTTTTACATGTGGGGCCAGAGGTCACTTCCAGAAGGACTGTCCACAGAGGCATGCTGAAACTGCCCAGAAATAGGTTTCTGTAACACCACAAAATAGGTGACAGAGACAAGTAGGGTTGATTAGCCAAGCAATAGCCAGAGAACTAGATTTGATGCATGAGCTCCAGTATGACAGTATGCCATTCGAGCTCATGAGGAGGTAGAGGCTTCAGATGTTATTGCTGGTACATTTTATCTATTTCATGTAATTATTTTGGCTTTAATAGATTCAAGATCAACTCACTCTTATATTTGCACTACACAAGCATGAGATATAAGGTTAGAACTCGAGCTTATAGATATAGATATTCAAGTTAGCAACCCAATTGGAAAGAGTGTGACAATGAATAAGATATATAGATGGTCCTTTGGTGATCCAAAATCAGCTATTCTATACAGACCTCATTGAACTTCTATTTCATTAATTCGATGTTATCTTGGGTATGACTAGTTATTAGAACATTAGGTAATGGTTGACTATAAACATAAGAGGCTTACCCTTAGGACAATAGGGGGACATAAGGTGATAGTTGTGGGTGAGAGAAACTCTCTGGTTAACATCATCTCAACTGTTACAGTAAGATGACTTATCTACGAGGGATGTAAAGCCTATTTAGCCTATGTAGTTGATACCAGTAGCTCTACAGCTAACCTTGATCATATACTATTAGTGTCAAAATTTCCTAATGTATTCTTAAAGGAGTTACCAGGATTGCCCCCACAATGAGAGCTTAACTTTGAGATTGAAGTATATCTTGGTACAACCTTTATATCTATTACCCCTTATCAAATGGCACCTAGAAAATTGAAGGAATTGAAAGTGCAGTTGCAAGAATTGTTAGATAAAGGCTTTATCAGATCAAGCACTTCACCTTGGGGAGCACCTATACTCTTTGTAAAGAAGAAAGACGGGTTGCTTCAGTTATACATTGACTACAAGCAACTGTATAAGGTGACAGTAAAAAATAAAGATCCACTGCTAAGAATTGATGATCTTTTTTATCATTTTAGAGGTGCCAGTGTATTTTCCAAGATAGATATGAGATCAGGGTACCATTAGTTGCTAATTATGGAAGCTGATATGCTGAAAATTTCTTTAAGAACTAGATATAGGCACTATGAGTTCTTATTGATGCCATTTTGGGCTCATTAATGCTCCAGTAGCTTTCATGGACCTGACGAATAGGATCTTTAAGCCCTATTTAGACCAATTTGTGGTGGTATTCATAGGTGACAACTTAGTATATTCTAAGAGTTGAGTGGAACATAAGCAACATCTTAAGATTGTATTATAGGCTTTGAGGGAAAAATAGCTTTATGCTAAGCTGAGTAAGTGTGAGTTTAGTTAAATAAGGTGGCATTCCTAGGCCACATTGCCATAGCTACAGGTATTAAGGTGGATCCTAGTAAAGTTAAAGCAGTACAAGAGTGGAGTCCTCCTAAGAATGTGATAGAGATTCAAAGCTTTTAGGATTGGCTAGCTATTATATAAGATTCATAAAAGGCTTTTCAATGTTTAAAGTACCACTCACAAGGTTGTTGTGAAAGGATGTGAAGTTTGTATAGGATGATAGTTGTCGAGAGCTTTGACGGATTGAAAGCGATGTTAACATAGGATCTTATCCTTACTCAACCTATGCAAGGGAAAGACTTTGTCATTTGTAGTGATGCATCACACAATGAAGAGGGTGTGTATTGATGTAAGAAGGTACAATGGTAGCTTATGCCTCCAGACAACTGAAGCCACATGAGAAGAATTATCCTACTCATGACTTAGAGTTAGCTGCCATTGTCTTTGCATTGAAAATTTGGAGACATTACCTATATGGTGAGAGATGCTACATTTATACTTACCATAAGAGCCTAAAATATCTCTTCAGACAGAAAGAGTTAAACTTGAGGCAGAGATGCTATCTAGAGTTGGTTAAGGACTATGATTGTTTGATATACTATCACCTAGGAAATGCCAATGTAGCTATAGATGCATTGAGTCAGAAGTTTATGGCAACCATGAGAGCGATGAATGTTAGAATGGAGTACACAGAGAAAGATGCCATCTTAGCTGAATTACAAATCAAGTTTAATTTCAAACAGTAAATAAAAAAGGCATAGACATGAGATGAATAACTTGTGTAGACTATAAGTCAAAGAGGGGAAGACTATTGATTTAAATTGGGCACCATGGCAGATTATGTGTACCTAATATAGATGAGCTGAGAACATACATTTTGAAGAAGGCATATGAAGCTCCATATTCCATACACCCAAAAAGTACAAAGATGTACTTAGATTTAAAACCCTATTACTAGTTATTTGGGATGAAATGTGATATAGTTCAGTGTGTAGCCAGATGTTAACATGTCAGTAGTTGAAGGCTGAACATCAAGTTTTTTCTGGATTGTTACATCCAATAACATTACTGGAATGAAAATGGGCGAAAGTTACTATGGAGTTTGTAATAGGACTACCTATGACTAAAAGTAAATGTGATGTTGTATGTGTAATTATGGCCAAGGCTAACCAAGACAATGCACTTCATTTCGGTTAGGATGGATTATTCTTTAGAGAAGCTAGCATGACTATATATTGATGAAATTGTGAGGCAACATGGTGTACCAATAGCAATAATTTTAGATAGAGATCCTCAGTTCACCTTTATATTTTTGAAAAAGTTGCATGAAGCTCTTGGTACTCGATTAACATATGGTACAACCTTTTATCCCTATAGATAGACAGTCAGAATGGGTGATACATGTACTGGAAGACATGTTATGTAGCTATGCTATAGAGTTTAAAGGAAGTTAGGACCAGTACTTATCTTTGGCTAAATTTGCATACAATAACAACTATCAAGCCAACTTAGGCATGGAACCTTATAAAGTGTTATACAGCAAAAGATACAAAACTCCTCTTTCTTAGAGTGACGTAGATAAAGGTAAGATTATGGGACCTGACTTGATCAAAGATGCAAAAGATAAAGTCAAGATCATAAGAGAGAGATTAAAGGTTGCCACAGACCAATAAACGTCATATACTAACTTAAAACGGAGGGATATTGAATATGAAATGGGTGAAAAAGTATTCTTGAAGGTATCATAGTGGAAAAAGATACTCAGGTTTGCTAAGAAAGGAAAGCTTAGTCCTAGATTCATTAGTCTTTATGAGATCACAAAACATGTAGGGCCATTGGAGTACAAGCTTACATTACCACTTGAGTTGCAATAGATTCATGATGTGTTCCATGTTTTGATTTTGAGGCAATATAGATATGATCCATCTCATGTGATTTTTGTGGAAGATATTCAAGTACAACTAGATCTAATTTATGAAGAGGAACCAGTGCAGATTCTGGCTAAAGAAGTCAAGCAATTGAGGAATAAATCCATACCATTAGCTAATGAGTTATGGAAACATCATAATAGGGAAGAAGCTACATGGGAAAGTAAGGAGCAAATGAAGGCTTAGTACTCGCATCTATTTTCACCAAGTAATTTTGAGGATAAAATTACATAAGAGGGGAAGAATTGTAATGCCTGTAAATTAAGGTTTCATGAATAATGCCTTTAAGGCTTAAATAGTGCTCCTAGGAATCGGGACACCTTTGTAAGGCCAAAAAAGTTAGGTACTAGTCATAAAATTTAGACCGGCCAAAAAATGAGCAAAATAAAATTATTTAAAAATTTAGCAAAACCAATAATTCATTTTAGGCAGTAAACTAGTGAACAGTGGCCTTAAATGGACTTGTGCCGGGAATGACTCAGGGTGTGCTCGAACAAACCTAAAAATGAATACTATAAAGGTCAAAAATTCCAATCTATATGTTGGTGAAGGAATTTTAATTTTCTAAGGTCATTTGATAATTTTTCAGAATTTCCTATTATAGCAAGTGAATAGTAACCATAGTTGCCATTGGAGTTTGGACCTAAGATTTTACGGCCCCCTTAATGGATACAATTAAGAATTTTTGGCACTAAAATGATTATTTTTGGAGCTAAAAAATTATTAAAATTTTTCAAAGTTTAAAGAGAAATTAAAATAATCTGAGCCATTAGATTGCCATATGGCATGATCTAACTATGCCACCCACTTAGTATAAATACCCTTACACATGTAAGAGTGCCATATGTGTAAGCCATCATCCTTAACCTCCTCCCCCATATACATAAGCTGATGCCACTTCCCATTTGCCCCTCTACCATTTTTTCTTTCTCTCTCTTCTAGACTAACCTAAATCTCACATAATTTATATGAAATCGTACATTCATAACCTCTAGAGCACACTCAAAGTGACATAATCCAAAAATAAGGCCTCAATTTAGAGAAATGATGATAGAGTGAATAGTGCTAAATTTATGTGTAAGTGGACTTTTCTTGGTTTTTATTTTGTTTTAGGTAGCCTTAGTAATTTTAAGAAAAACCATGTTTATAGATTTTTATTTAAAGCTATGTAGTATTTTATAAAATTTTTCTATGGGTTAGGGTTCCATATGTAGGTACAAGAAGGAGTGGTGAAGAAGGAAGGGAGCTAAGGCCGTAAAGTGGTGAATAAGGGTGTTTTCACACCCTAGGTATATGAATTTGATGTAATAGATATATGCCATGATGTGTGTTTATGTGTTTGTACATATACATGTGTATGGAATTGTGAGTACGTGCATGTATGTACATATTTGTGTGAAATAGTAATGCCTTTATGCTTGTAGGATAGAATAAGGATGGTATGTATGCCATTTGAAAGGAGAATGCATGTGCATGTGTGTGAAGTGCATGTGGCTAAATGGTATGTCATGTGGCCATGGCATATGGATGTGTGTGTGGTGCATACTAATTATGTGTTTATGGTGATAATGTGGTTGTAGCATGTAATGTGAGGAAAAAGAATATATGATAATGAATAATTGAAATGTATGTCACTTTAATGTGGAAAGGGAAACTAATTATGTGTATGGAAATTGGACTTTTATGATGTAAGAAAATGGCACATTAGGTGTAGAATGGAATATGTGAAGTTGGTGACATAAAATGAACATATATAAAGAAAATTCATGCCAAAAATGATGATGTTATATGGTGAATGAAAAGTGAAGTCTTGTGATGCCTATATGGCATAAGTCATGTTAGTTATGTTTGTTATGAGATGTGAGAGATAACTAAATGAATAGTACATAATTTAGGGTGTGACTTGCAACTATAACATATACATAAAGTGGCTTATAACTATATTAATAAATAATAAATGGAAATTAGCCCATCTATTAGACACCTACTGGATGGGTTGACCAATCAACTAGGGAGATAGCAACTACTAGGGGTAGTGGTCCTCCTAGGGCTATTGCCTGTGTGATTGTGATAGCGGGTGCAGTTACTGAGGTCCTAATATTAAACCCTACACACCTGGATATTAGGAGGTCTACATACTAATTCCTATTACCCATTTAATGTATTTGTGGATATTAGGAGGTCCCACAGGATTGATCCCTATTATCCACTTGAGACATATTGCTGATGATGATTGGGATATTAAGAGGTCCCACAGGGCAAATCCCTATTATCCCCCTGTAGATATTGGGAGGTCTATGGACTGATCCTTATTATCTACCAGTCTAGTGTTAGGAGGTTCCAGTGAACTATTCCTTACTATCAAATAAGGTAAGTGCAGCTACCGAGGTCCAAAATGTGAGCCACTGCATAGCTTAGATTTTGTTATCCAATGCTTTAAATTGTCATCTTTCTAGTATGGTCCTACATGTAAAAGTGAACATGGAATAGTAATAATAATAATAATAATAATAATAACAATAATATAATGTAAATTGGGGAAAATTAACTAAATGGTAAGTCATTGGTAAATAAATCATAAGACTGATAAATAATGTAATAATATTTTATATTAATAATTTTGTGTGCTGCATTATAGATGCATATCATGAGTTTTGCATGAATGTATGCATGACATGCGCATATCACATTAAATTCACCACTGAGTTTTATACTCATCATATCAATGTTTCGATATGCAAGTTGTAGATAGTAGTAGCAGCTCAGGCTCAATATTTGCAGTATAGCAGGGTGGCTATTTTTGGTATAATTTTAGTACTTTTAGGGATCTATAGTAGCAGCACTCATGTATAAATGGGTTGGGCTTAGCTAATGTGAATATTGTCTATGTATAGTAATTATTGTAAAATTGTTGTCTAAACATGTTATTAGATATAATTAATTGGTTATATAATTTGAATGACTGTGTTTTTTTGAATGTTGTGGGCTTGAGGCTCTGTGCACTGTGATCTAATTGAGATGAGAACTTAGAGGACTAAAGGGGTCCGGATGATGGAGTATGTATGGGTTATGTTATTAGAAGTGCGTTCTACAGGTTTAAATTTAGGTTTTATTACCCAGGTAACCGTTATATGGCCCAAATTTCTATAAAATGAATTTGTGCCTTTTTAGATGAATTTCAAAGTTTGTTATAGTGAGTATAATAAGGAAATAAGACCAAAATAAAGAGTTAATCAATATTTGGTTACTAAACACATATAATCGTAAGTGTTAACTGAATAGGGGTTACAGAAATTTCAGGATGGGTGACTGATGGGAAGTAGCATTGCTACTTCAGAAATCATGTAGTGGTGTTACATAGTTTATCCTATTATATTCTATTGTGTACAAGAGAAAAAGAAAAGGAAAGGGAAAAGTTGAAAAAAAATGGAAAGAAAAGGAAAAAATGTCTTTTTTAAAATATTGAAGGTTCTTTACTTTTGCTTTTACACCAACGTTTATAAAATGAAGCTATAGATATCTTGATTAAACATTAATGTATACTAAACTCCCCTGTCTTACACGATAAGATTCTTATTTTGAGTAACCTTGTAATGGTCTAGACCCAACTATCCAAGATAACTTCCAAATGGTCAAACCACATGGCTTAAAACGGTTAACCTAAGTTATTATGTTTTTTTGATGTGGGATATATAATAATTTTTACACTAAAGATCTCTCTCATGTTTTCTTGATGTGTGACTTCCAAATATCTAGAATAACTTGCGAATAACCCAGCCATATGGCCTAAAATGGTTAATCCAAGTTAATATTAAAGTTGGGCCCTAGGCTTATAAACCTGCATCTTTCTACATTTTTTTGATGTGGGATTTATGAACATTTTCTATAGTCAAGATCTCTCATGTATTTTACTGATATGGGACTTACTTATGGTATTACAAACCCATTTTTTGGTGTAGAGAGCATGTTAGCTTTTTTTTGTACATATTTAGGAAATTCATGATTAATTAATTAAAAAATATTTATAATACTATATTATATATAAATTTATATTTTTTGTTTAATACTTTTTATTAGAATGTAGCATATATTTATGAATTATTTTGTGACACCCTTCACTCGGTCTGGTCACCAAATCTGAATGAGAAACAGCACACATATGATATCCAAACTATCCTTTATGAAAATCCGTATAAATTTAAAACCATTTTTTGAAAATATTGAATAAGTATAAACTTTCAAAATCTTAGCTTACTTAAAACCTCTTTTAAAACTTTAAAAACCATTTGGGAATCATCATGTCAAAAATCTAGTAGCATAATGGCTATACTGGGACACTATCCCAAAATGAATAGTAACCTACAATGAAAAACAACACTTCTAAAATTCATAGGATCCTCCCGATCTATCCCATATCATAATGCAGTAAAATATCAAAGCATTCATTCAACATCATGAAAGAAAAGAAATTCAATATAAAAGCAATTTACATCTGTATAATACAAAATTTTTTGTGTCATATTAAGAGTTACAAAATATATTAAAACCGGTTTAGGCCCAATTCCTTTGTACAATATATGAGTGCCAACATGCATACATCCCATAATTTATACAAAGGAAATTAAAAATACCAAAATACAAGCTTTATCTTGATCTTCTTTGATTTGCTTGAGGCTTTAACTCTAATATGTTTCTTTGACTTACGCATTGCAAAAACAATGATGCACTAAGCATAAAGCTTAGTGGTGTTTTCAATATAGCATAATTTACCTCATGCACATACAATCATATATTCATGCATTATCTAGCATCAATAAATATAAACAAAGTCATTTTATGTGCAATGTGATATACCTAAGTATGCAAGTGAGCATTTATAATAACTTGCCTCATTCATTCACATACAGTTTATCATGCCAATTTTCACACTATTATATTGATTTATGTGTTTAAGTCTTATTAAGTTAAGTATTACTCATTATCTTTACCCATATACATAAGATAAACTCTTCAAACTTGATAACAGGAATCATTGGCTATAAAGGTCTAGTGTTGACTTGAAGTTCTAATACGTTAATCATAAAGGTTTGGCATTGACCACGAAGGTCTGACTCATTGACATGAAGGTTTGAAGCATTGACCCAGAGGTTTATTACATTGACCTATAGGTCTAATATCAAATAAAAGCCCATGACTATAAAGGTCTAGCATTGACCATAAAGGTTTGAGACATTAACATTGTAACACCCCCTATCCATTTCTACCTAAAATGGGTAGAGTGTGTCACTTCCCACTGAGGTCACCCATTTTAGGATTTCCCTAGAGGCCACTCATTTAACTTCTACCCACCTTTGACCAATATTGACCTAACATGTTCTGTATCTGAATCTAATCACTTATTCTGTATTTTCATCCTATTTTGGTCCGTTAGAACTTTTCCCGAACATTACTAGACAATTATAGAAATTCGGGCAGCATACTAGCTACCTTGGTTCCTAACCCGATTAAACCTGCAAAGAAAACACACTTCTATTTCATAAACCATCCTTATTCCTCCTTTGGACCCTTTGGTCCTCCAGACACAATCAGTAACACAACAACATCACATTCATAACACATAAGGTCGTAGACCCATCAACACACACACAAGCATACTAAGAAAATAACCATTCATTTTAAAGCATTGTATATACATACTAAATTCTTTTCATTTTATGTACATCATCCTACTTCCCATACTAACTATATATATACATGAGTGCAATACACTATACATACTTAACTCAATAGCAAAAGAAATATACCAAAAGACTGGGACAACTAAACTGATGCTGGCGTCTGACGTTGACTCGTACTCTGCTTGCGACCTACACATCGGAACACCGATATGCTGAGTACTAGACTCAATGGTGGATTAACATAATTATGGCATGTCTCATGCAACAAGTAATCAGGCAATCTTCCGCACACAGTCAAGTAAACCTAAATTATTAAGTCCAATTACTCA
>CANXYI011305262.1:0-12231 GCA_948208565.1 Hura crepitans | reverse complement strand
TGAATTAACAGATAGTTTTGTACATATATATTCAGATGGGTCAGAGACCCTATTGATGTAATTTTGATGTGTAAGTAAGTTCCAATGTGTTGTTTGGAGGACCAGAGGATCCAGAAGGGAATGCTGTTGATGATTTTATTTAGAAGTGAGTTTTTTTCTACAGGTTTACCAGGGTAGTGTTACTCGAGTAGCAGTTATGCTGCCCAAATTTCTAGAAACGTCTGATAGTGACTGAAGAATATTTAAACAGATGAAATTATACAATAATTAAGAAATATATCACTGAAAGACTAATTAAGGGTGCTTAGGTCAAAAGAAGTTAAAGTTAAACGAAAGCCCCTGGGAAAAACTAAGGATGGGTGACCTCAGGGGGAAGTAACACTTTCGATTTGTTTTAGGTAGAGACATGTAAGGGTGTTACAAATTGCTTATCTGTTGAATGTCAATATTCCTGCAATTCTTAAACTATCTAATAATGAAATTGAGGAAATCAAGGCTTCTCATAGAAAATGTGAAGTATATGAGATTTGCTACAGAGGTTTTATCCTAAAATCTCTATTTAATTGTTTAATGACTTATTTTGTCCAATTAAATCATCATAAGAAATCTAGAAGGTCTTGAAAAATAAATATACTTCTCAAAAACAAGACACAGACATATTTCTGAGTATGAAATTCTTTGAATTTCAAATGATGGATAGCAAGTTTATCATGGAAGAGGTTATGATTTATTATAGTTGGTTTCTAGATTCAAGGATTTTAAAGTAGATGTGTGTGAATCTCTTCAAGCGGTTGTAGTAATTGCAAAGTTACCAATTACTTAGAATGATTAAAGAAAAAAAGTTATTATGTACTTTTGAAAACTTTACCATTGACCTTAATTAAACATATTCGAATTAAAGAAGAAATAAGAATTTGTTAGAAGAAATTTGCTTTAGAATCTAGTTCAAAAGTGAATATTGTCGAGTTTACGAAAAACAATAATTCTAGAAAACAAGGCTCAAAATAAAAGGAAATTTGATAAATTTTCAAGTGAAAAAATTCTTCTAACAATAAGAAAATAAGAATTATTTTTTCTATAATAAAAAAAGCCATTTTAAAAAAAATGCAGATTTTACAAAAGGTAGAAAATTGAGGGAAATTCTAGACAGAATGAAGCAAATATTGTTAAAAGATAATCATCTCCATTAGAATTTATTGTTATAACTGCAAATTTAAATATTGGCATGATCATGAATGCAATATGACAACAAATTGGAAAATATGTAGATCAATGGTACGATTTTAGTGCAACAATTCTCATATGCAACAATAATTTTTTTTTAAAGAATTATGAAGTTACAATAAGTGATAAAAAAGTGTTGATGGGGAATTACGATACTACCAAGGTCCTTAGAAAAGGAATAGTGAAACTGCATTTCACTTGAAAAGAGATTTATTTTTAAAAATTTATTCCATGTTCTTGATGTTAGAAAAAAAATAATTTATGTCAATTTGTTGTGTAAGAAAGGCTTTAAGGCTGTGATAGAGGCAAAAAAAAGTTATTTCATCTAAGTGTATTTATTGGTCAAGGTTACTTATGTGATAACATGTATAAATTAAGTATTAATAAAGTAAATATTTTTACGTATATGGTTGAGTCATCTTGTGATTTACGGCATGCTAGATTATCACATATTAATTTTAAATCAAATAAATTTATGTCTAAGCATGGGCTAATTCTTAATATAAATAAACATGATGGAAATATGAAATATGCATACAAGCTAAGATGACTAAGAAACTATTTTCAAGCATTGAAAGATCAATAGAGTTGTTTGAAATTTAACTAGAGGTGGTAATATATATTTTATTACTTTTATAGATGATCATTCTATATTTACTTATGTTTATATGATGAGAACAAAAGATCAAATGTTTGATGTATTTAAGAATTAAAAAGCATTAGTGAAAAATCAATTAAAAAAGAAAACTAAAATCCTAAAAAGTGATTAAGGAGGTGAATGTTTTTCTAATGACTTTTCTGTATATTGTGAAGAACTTAACCAAGCAAGTGCACCTTACACCCCACAACAGAATGGTCTAATTGCAAGGAAAAGTGGAACATTAGTGGATATGATTAATGCAATGCTTATGCATGTAAAGTTGTCAATGAATATCTAGGAAGAGGCCTTATTAATAGCTTATTTTGTGCACAACAAAATAACCTTAAAGAAATTTAAGGTTTTACCATACTAGATATGGAAAAGAAGAAAGGCTAATTTAAATTTTTTGAAAGTATGGGGCTATTTAGCCTATTATAGAATTTTAGATCTTAAAAAAAAATTAGGACCAAGAGGAATTAAAAGCATCTTTGAGGGATATCTCGAAAATTCAAAGGCATATAGATTACAAGACATTGATTTAATATTATCATTGAATCCAAAGATGTTGAATTCCTAGAAATAAAATTTATTAGTGACTTAAATAATAACTCACAAGAAAATATAGAAATCACTAATGGCACACTAACTTTAGATAATCTTGTAACAACCAATAGCAATTCTATAGAGACCTAAGATGATATTGTTATAAATTTAGGAACTAGTTTGGATCTTGGTTCTTCCCTTAATAATAAAAGAAAGATACCTGAATCTCTTATTGAACCTAAAAAGAGCTATAAGGTAAGAAAAGAGAAGAACTTATAGTCTCATTTTATTTCTTCTTAAGTAATAGTCTTCTTAGTTGAAGGAAGTAGAGATGAAGTATTAGGTAAAATACATATTGTACTAAATATAAAAGAGGATCTTAAGACTTATAGTGAAGTAATGGCTTTAAGAGATTTTGCTTTTTGGAAAAAAACAATAAAAGATGAAATGGATTCTCTCATATCAAATGGTACATGGGTATTGGCATACTTATCCCCCAATTCTAAATCCATTGGATGTAAATAAGTGTTTAGAAAAAAATACAGATGGTTCTCTATAAACCTTTAAGGCTAGACTAGTTGCCGAAGGCTTCAGATAAAAGGAAGGAGTGGATTATTAGGACACTTATGCTATGCAAGGATTATCTCGATAAGAGTTTTATTTGCATTAGCATCAATTTATGATTTGTATGTTTGTCAAATGGATGTTAAAACAGAATTCTTAAATGGAAATCTTGATGAGAAGTATATATGGAATAGCCAAAAGGGTTTGTACTTCTTGGAAATAAGAAAAAGTTTACAAATTGGCTAAGATGATATTTTTGCTAATATGGTTGAGTTATCTTACAAATTAGTTAAGGGTTTGTACTTTATAGATTAAAGCAAGCTTCTAAATAGTGGCATGATAAATTTGATAGTGTAATATTATCAAATGGCTTTAAATATAATGGAATGGATAAATGTATTTATTCCAAGTTCACAAAAGATTATAGTGTGATAGTATGTTTTTATGTTGATGACATGTTAATGATGGAACTAATAAGCAAGGCATTAAAGAGCACTTAACTTCTCTATTTAAAATGAAAGATCTGGAATAAGTTGATATTATCTTAGGGATCAAAGTTAAGAAAAATAGCAGGAATTTTGCATTATGTTAATCACACTATATTGACAAGATTCTTTTCAAGTTTATTGTGTATTAAAGAATTTAATACTCCTTTTGATGTTCCTAATAAATTGGTTGAAAACTTTGGAAGAGCCATTAGTTAATTGGACTACGCTATTATAATTAGCAGTTTAATATATGCAATGCATTGGACTAGGCTTTAATACCAACTTTGCAAATTGTAAGCTTTCAAGATATACATATAATATAAGTAGTGATCATTGGAGAGTAATAAAAAAAGCCCTTGGATATCTTAAAAGGAAAAAAGTTCTATTTATTATTTTATAATAAATATCCTTTGATATTAGAAGGATATTAAGATTCTAGTTGGATTACTAGTGTAAGTGATAACAAATGAATGTTTGTGTGAATCTTTACTTTAGGTAGAGCTATCTTATGGGCTTCAAAGAAACAGATATGTATAACTTTAATCAACTATGGAGTCTGAGTTTATTACTATAATAGCATTAGGTAAAGAGGTAAAATGGTTAAGAAATTTATTGCTAAATATAAAGTTATGACCATTGTTGATGCCAATTGTCCTTTTGCATTGTGATAGTGAAGCAACTATTTCTAAGGCATTTAACAAGATTGACAATGACAAATCTAGACATATTACTTTAAGAGATGAGTACATAAGGCAATTTATTTCTGATGGTGTTATCATAGTTGTCTATGGAAGGTCTAAAGATGACTTTGCTAACCCATTGACTAAAGGATTCTCCAAAGATATGACAATAAGCACATCTAATACTATGGGTCTAAAGGTATTCTAAATTGTCACTAGTAATAAGAACCTTACCTTTCTTATTTTTTTTAGCAATACTAAAGGTTTAAAAGGTATAACAAGTTACTATTTGTGATGGTAATTTAGTATCAAAGGTGTTAGAGTACTTAAGAAATATAGGGCAAGTATAAATTACTTTTAATTAAGAAAACAGAGTTTGATTAAGAGGTAAGTAAATCTAATTAAAGGATTTGGTTAAATCTTTACCTATGTAAACATAAAGAAGTGGTACTGCTTCAAGCAAAGTTTAAGATATAAAACTTTGTAAGTGTTTATGAATTTAGGAGGTAGCACAAGGCTATAATATGTTGCTAAAGCTTACAGTGAACAAGTCAAAATTTAACTTGATTTATGTGTAGACACTGGGTTTCTGGGGCTTCTGTGTTCGGATTGCCTAATGATTAATGAAGGCAAAAAAATTATGATAAATAAGAATGCTATTGCCAAATTTAAAATCTTTTTTACAAAACTTGAGAAAAATAGTTAACTTTTGATTATGGACTCTAACCCTGCTCGAGAAGCTCATGGTGTGCCCAAAATGGGAGAAAAATAGACGTTTAAGGAGGGCTGAGGGTTGGGCCGATAGGGCCCAGCCTGAAGCCCAACACTACCACCAAGGGGGGTGCATGGGCCGAGGCCCTCACGATATAGAGTAAAATTTTGGAAAAAATCAATTAAAAATAAAAAAAATAAAAATTTGAAAAATTTTGTCATTTTGGCATCCAAAATAGATGTTTTACCTTTATCAAAATAGTCATTTTTGCTTCCCTAAACGGCACCATTTTGTGCATTAAAGTCCCGCGCGGACTCCTTAATGGGTTGCGGAAAACAACCATTTTGGCCAAAACGCCCATTTTTCTATAGCCAAAACGCCCATTTTTAATTTCGATTTTTGTGTATATAAGTTGAACTCTGTGCCAGTCTAAAGGTTGACTTTTCTCATAAGTGCACACCTAAAAGACACAAAAAACACTTTCTAAGCACATGTTTTCTATTTTTTAGAGTTTCTTTTAAAACCTTTTGCCTATTTTCTCTTAAGTTAATTCTTGAGGGTAATTTATACATGGTGGATTGACCAAATCTTCTACTTCTTTTTTATTTTCTTTTTCTTTTTGTATCCGTTTGCCAGTCAGGTGTGGTGTATAATTATTTTATTTTATTTATTGCCCATTTATCAGTTAAATGTGATAACCTTATTTTATTCAGGTACTCATCTGTCAGTTAGATGTAGTACTCCTATTTTATTTGTTCATTAGTATTATATTATTCTTCTTTATTTTTTTGATTTGATCATCATTTGTTCTTTTTCTATAAGCTATTCGATTATTTTTATTTGTTATTTCTTTTATTGCTTGTTTAATTGTTTATTTCATATCCTTTTTGTTATTTATTCTTTCTATAAATTTCATCAGTCGTTTCATACTAATATTGTGTTTTTATCGTGATGCGAGTTGTTTGAGATTTGTTGGGTTTTATTTAATCTGCCTTTTTTCTCCTGTCAAACATTTAGTGAAGTTAACCCTTTGTTATTTTTCTCCTTTTATTTTGTTGTTATTTTATTATTTTACTTCTATTCATTTATTTTCTTTTTAATTTTGTCCTTTTGTTTTATTTATTCCATTCTATTTTTATTTAGTTAGATTGTATTTTAGGCAATTTCAACGTAATTTTATTTTTATTCGGTTAGAATGTATTTTAGGTAATTTTTCTGTAATTTTATTTTTTCTTTTACATTAGAATGTATTTTAGATAATTATTATATAATTTATTTTATTTGCATTATTTCCCTATATATTCCATGAATGTTGTAATAGGTAGAAAATGATTTTTACACATTTTAAAAATAACCAAATCATTTTATACCTAATTAATTGGTATTTTTTTTGATAAAATGGGTTTTGATTTTTCCTTAATAAAAGTCATAAATAATAGAATCCATTTTCTAAAATTTGGCATGTGAGAACCAAAGTTTTCAAAATAATCAATTACCCAGTTTGATGTATGATATTCTTTAATTTTATGTATTTTGTTTCTATAAATATGTATATTTTATTATTTCTTAATGTGATCATATGTTTTATTTTAATCTTGAAATCTGCTTGAGAGAACGAATAAAATTATAAATTTAATCTAAAATTTTATATTAACTTGAAGTATAACTAAAGGTAGGGTTCTGAATTGCTCTAGTTTTAGCCCTACAAGGTATTTTTCAACTTCAGTTGGGTGGCAACTACCTTGTGGTGTCTAATTCGCTCTTTCTAAGCTAATCGAATAGGGATGACTAAAGATTGCTTTAACTTTCTTCTCGTCTTTCGGGACTTGAGAGGTGAAATTTAGGTTGAGTCTTTGGTCGTTTTAGTTTGACCGGCCTTAAAAAGGAAAAGACGCTAACATTATGCGATTTGTGTGTATAACTTTTCTATCTGTCAATTAAGAGATTGAGGTTCAATAGAGTATAATCTAACCATGAATTTCAACAAGGCTTAAGGTAAAAAGAATAAAATTATAAATTTAATCTAAATTTCATATTAACTTGAAGTATAACTAAAGGTAGGGTTCTAAATTGCTCTAGTTTTAGCCCTACAAGGTATTTTCCAACTTCAGTTGGGTGGCAACTACCTAGTGGTGCCTAATTCGCTCTTTTAGGCTAATCGAATAGGGATGACTAAAGATTGCTTTAACTTTCTTCTCATCTTTCGGGACTTGAGGGGTGAGATTTAGGTTGAGTCTTTAGTCGTTTTAGTTTGACCGGCCTCAAAAAGGAAAAGATGCGAACATTATGCGATTTATGTGTATAACTTTTCTATCTTGTCAGTTAAAAAAGATTGAGGTTCAATAGAGTATAATCTAACCATCAATTTCAACAAGGCTTGAGATGTTTATACAAGTAGTAGGTTTAAGTTGAAAAACACCTACAATATGATGAATACTTAAATTAAGTATATTAATTACTAAGTGGGGGATTGTTATAGTTAGTTATTAAGTAGGTATAAAAGAAGAGAAGGTAAATTATCCCATGTCTAAATTTTTATAAGATGGAAGAAGTGTTTATAAACACTTCTAATACACTTTTAAATTAAAGTGATTGATGGGATTTTTGGAAAAAAAATGAAACTATAAATTAAATTAATCATTTATAGTCAAAGATGGGCACTTAAGCACTTAGTTCACTTCGTCCTTGAAACAACAAGTTATTTTCGATACATAATAAATCAATAGGCAAACGAACTAAAATAACTAGCTGTTTCGATGCTAATAGTAAGTTATTGATGAACTAGAACATCAAGATGTTTTAATATCAATTGTAAGCTATTTTCTCATAACTAACCGGCTATTTTAGTTCATTTAGAAAATAGCCAGCTATTTAACTAGTTCATATTTTTTTCAGAATTCTTTAATTAATTATTAATTAATGATGCAATTATTGACAATTAACTAAATAGATAATTGTTCCTACAAAGTGCCTATTTATGAGGAGCTGTGTCTATTTGAGACACTTTAGATATTATAAATATCCATCCCCTCCATCAAAGATAATTAATATTGTTAATATCTCTTCTTTAATTGCTCTAAAAATTTTTGGTTTATTCTTAGGAGAAATTCTGCATTTGCTGTGTTGAATTTATGTTTTGCCTTTGTAAATCATGGAGGAATACTTGCATTAAATCACAGTAGCAATAATAGTGGGGCATTAATTTTGTAAGGGCAGAGATTACTTTATCAAATCCTATAATTTTGATATTTGTTTTTACAAGTTTGTTTTTTTTCTATCATAAATACTTTCTAATAACCCAATCTGTTGCTAATAATGAGTTTTGAAATTGCATGAGAAGTTACTTACTTTACGGTGATTTTTTTGACAATAAATAGTATCTAAATAGTTATTATGATTAGAGATCATATGTCATGTTTTGGAGTTTAACTCATGTTTCTATTTTAGTGTCACAATAAGCAGACCATTTTGGAGGATTACTTGGCAAATGTCATTTATTCATCAACTATTGATAGAGGTTATCGCAAGTATTCAGTTTGGGTTATGTTTTATGTGGTAAAACATATGTTTACTAAAGCACACTTCTTTAAGCCCATTGAGGCTATTAGTGTCTTATTTTTCTATTACAAATTTTTAGCAACCATTAGGTGATTTTAGATAGCCATTTTTTATTGTATACCTTTTTTATAAACCATAAGAGGGAATTTTGAACTAATCCAACTTGACCTATCTTTTGGTGATCATACGATGATTTTTGCTCCAATTGAGCTAATTTTTTATAGAGAATTAAAGGACACCTAGTTCTTTAATTTGAATGATAGAGATCATGTTTAAAGGTTTATAGGTTGAATTTTGCTACAAAAACCATACTATTTTTTTGAAAAATTCCTACAACAAGTTTTATAACCTTTGACAATCAGACAATCATTCATGTTTTGATTGGGTTGGTTTTTAGTGAGGTTTTTGAGGACTCATTGTTAATTGATTTGAACTTTGGAGATTGCATTTGGAGTTCCAGAGCCTTGTCCAATTGCTATGAACAGTAGCCGTTCCTGTTGACATTTTTTTTGTCCCTTGATATCTCTTTGATTTTTTTATTGATTTGTGGTTATGAATTATTGTGGCTTTGTGGATTGTTGTAAGACATTATTTTTAATAGTGAATTACTTTCATTGGACTATAAGAGGTCCCCTGGTTTTTATCTTTCACATTGATGGAGTTTTTGCCATGTTAATTTTTTTTGTATTCTTGTTAGTGTGGTTAATTTTGTAAAATTTTTGGGCAGCCTTGTAATGCCTGTAAATCGAGGTTTCATGAATAGTACCTCCGAGACTTAAATAAGGTTCTTAGGAGTTGAGACACCTTTGTAAGGCCAAAAAGGCTGTGTACTAGTCATAAAACTTTGATGAACTAAAAAAATAAGAAAAATGAAATAATTTAAAAATTTAGCAAAATCAATAATTCATTTTAGGCAGTAAACTAGTGAATAGTGGCTTTAGATGAACTTATACCCGGAATGACTCGAAGTGTTCCCGGACAGACCTAAAAATAGCATACCCTGAAGGTTAAAAATTTCAATCTATATGTTGGTAAAGGAATTTTAACTTTTTGAGGCCATTTGATAACTTTTTGAAATTTCTTATTTTTACGAGTGAATAGTAAACCCACTTGACATTAGTGTTTGGACTTAAAATTTTATGGGCCCCTTAATGGGCATAATCGATGAGTTTTGGAGTTAAAATGATTATTTTTAGAGGTTCAAAAGAATTATTAAAATTTTTTAAAGTTTAAGACGAAATTGGAATTATTTAGACTATTAGATCGTTAAGTGTCGTGATCTAACCATGCCACTCACTTAATATATATACCACCACACATATGGGAGGGCCACATATGTAAAAGTGAATCATCTTCCTCCTCCCTTAAACCACCAAGCCGACGCCTTTCCTCATATTTCCTCTTCCTTTTTTTCTTTCTTCCACCCTAAATCACTACCAAACCTCATGTAATTTATATGGAATCATACCTCCACAACCGCTAGAACACACTTTAAGTGATAGAACTCAAAAATATTGCCTCAAATGGAAGGAATAAAGATAGAGTGAATAGTGCTCTTTTTATATATAAGTGGGATTTTCTTGGTTTTTATTTTTATTTTGGGTAGCCTTAGTTATTCTAAGAAAAACCATGTTTTTAGATGTTAATTTTGAGCTCTATAGAATTTTATATGAATTTTCTAAGTTTTAGGATTCATATGTAGGTTCAAGGACAAATTGTGAAGAACCAAAGGAGCAAAGGCATTAGAAGGGTAAAAACCACCCTAAGTATGTGAATTTAATGCTATGGATGTATGCCATGATGTCTATGTATGTATGTATGCATAAACATGTGTATGGAACTGTGATTTTGTGCATGTGTGTATCATGAAATGTGAGAAAATAAATACATGATAATGGGTAAAAGCAAGGTCTGACAATTTAAAGTAAAATGTGGAATTGGTTTAGTTACATAAAGTGTACATTATGGAATAAGTTAATGGCATATTTTGGTAGGTAAAGTACTATGTAATTTGGTGGCTTAATGTACTTGTATACAATGAAAGAATTATGTTAAACATGAGAACATTTCATAGTAGATGAAAAGTGGAATTTGGTGAGAATAGTATGGCATGATTGATGATGGAATTATGCCAAGTGAGACATTAGAAAAATGACCAAATGAATAGTGCCTATGACAGAAAAGGACTCATAACTGTGTAGTGCATGAACATGAGAAAATGACCTAAATTGATTGATGTGGATATGAATGTTAAGTTAATAAAATGATTTAGAACTGAACAATAAATAATAAATCGAGTTGGCCCATTAGTTAGACACCTATTAGATGGGTTGACCAGTTAAATTAGTGAGTTAGCAGATACTAGGGGTATTGGCTTCTTGGGCCATTGCTTATATGATTTTGTAAGCAGGTGTAGCCATCAAGGTCCTAATGTGGGCCAATGCATTAAGTAGGTGCAGCTGTCGAGGTCTTGATATTAGCTATTACACTAGGTTGGTGCAGCTATCGAGGTCCTGATATGGGCCACTGCACTAGGCAAGTGCAACTGTCGAGGTTCTGATGTGGGCCATTGCACTAAGTAGGTGTAGCTACAGAGGTCCTAATATGAGCCACTACACTAAGTGGGTGCAGCCACTGAGGTTTAAGATAGGGCCACTACACTAAGTAGGTGCAGCTACTGAGGTTCAAAATATAGGCCGCTGCACAACCTAGATTCCCTTTTTTTATCCAATGCCTTTAAGTGTCGTTTTTCTAGTATGGGCTTGAATACAAAAATGAATATAATGAATAATAATAGTAAAGGATTTATGACCATAAAAATGGATAACAATCATTTATTACAAACAGGGAAAATTTTAATTAATTGGCGTGTCATTGGTAATTAAATAAGGAGACTATTAATTAAATTAATATTATTTTAATAAATTATCTGTGTGTGTGTGGCACAATGAGATCATAACATATATGATGTATGAATATAAGCATGACATGCACTTATTGTATTAAATTCACCATTGAGTTTTATAATTAGCATATCGGTGTTTCGATATGCATATTATAGATAGTGTAGTAGCTCAGCCTCAGCATTTTGTAGTGTAGCATATCAGCTTTTTAAGGGTATAATTTATGTACTTTAGATAGTTAGAACTGGCACTTGTGTGTACAAGTGGGAATGGACCCATACGAAGTAAATGATATACACATGTTTTGAGTCTTTTATGGTTGGCATGACCAGAGTAATATATGCTTGAGTACTGTGATGTTATGACTGTGTTTGCTGTTGAAAATTATAGGTCTGAGGTGTTGACTGAGTGATTATGATTATTTGAATGTTGGAGGACCAGAAGGGTCCAAGAGTTACAAAAAGTGAATATGATGATTTTAAAAGTATTTTTACAAGTTAAAATTTTTGGCTTTTCACCCATGTAGCCGTTATGCTATCCAAATCTCTGTAAAAGGATAATAGGTGTAAAATATGTTTTCAACAGTCAAATATAGCCAGTATTAGAGAGTCATATGAAAATACTAAAGAAACAACCAAAATGGATAAATGAAGTAAATGATAGCATAAGAGTTAAATGAATGCACCCTAGAGAAATACAAGGATGGGTGACCAGTGGGAGGTAGCATTCCTTGTCTGGTTTCTTCAAGAATTGGTAAGGGGTGTTACAATCCTACTCTTGACATATTTTCTAGCATGTTACTTACTATTAATCTTAATAAATTCATACAAGTAGTGAAGGATTTTATTGTTGTTTAATTGTTTTTGCTTTTACACCTTTCTTTCCCATTAAAGTGGTATTAGAGCCTGATTTATTTGTT
>CANXYI011305193.1:0-10141 GCA_948208565.1 Hura crepitans | reverse complement strand
GCATAATTATGTTGTTAACTTTATGTGTGCATAAATATATGGCTTAACATATCTCACTTGACATATATTACATGAAAGAAGGCTTAAATTGCTATATCTAGTTAAAGTGATTACACCACTAAGCGAAAGCTTAACGCATTGTCTGTTTGCGATGCTTAGGTAACAGAACAGTAGATTAGAGCCAAAGCTTTTGCACCATATAAGACTTTTGAAGATAGCCTTGATATGGGTATTTTTAATCATTTTGTAATAGCGTAATGATGTAAATGTAATATCAGTAGTGTGCTCTTATGATTTTAGAGAGATTGGGCTTAATCTGTAACTTGGGTTATTTTTGTAACTTAAGTTGTAATATTGAAAAATCTTTATTCTTCTCGCATGATTATGTGATAAAATGTGTTGTTGCATGTGAGAATGCTGATTGACTTGAGCTTGAGGCTCATTGAGTTTGTGATGAGATTAGAGGGAAGAGGATCCATTAGAGTTGGAGATGTGTTTATGGATGTTTTAGAAGTGTTTTTAAGCAGGTAAAAATTTGGAAAAGTGTCTCGATACTACCGTTATGTTGTTAGATTTTCGACACGATGACCCTAATGTTTACCTCAATATGCATGCCAAATGGGTTTTTCAATGTTTTTACAACTCTATAAGTAAAGAAATTATTTTATTATATATTAATAAAAAGGTTTTAATTAATAGAGTTTTATAGGTAGCGAAATCGGATATCGGTATGGAGTGGCGCTCCTTACTCAGGTCCTATGGACAGACCGAGTAGAGGGTGCTACAACTACTATATTGCCAACATGCTTCCAAAGTTTATAGGGTCACACATCGATAGGAGCAACTTAATGAGGCAAAACTACAAAGTATTTAATGATATGGGACATCATTAAATAAGAAGAAATAAAATGAAATGACTTATTAGGCTCGGAGCCAAGAGAAATGCTTAAAACATTAATTAAGTATTAATTAAATGTTTTAAGTAACTGGGTCAAAATTGGGTCTTTTAATTGATTAATTAAATGCCCATTAATTGTGTGGAGAAATTATGGTAAATTCTTATTTTGTGATTTCTTTAATTTTTGTTTTTCAATTTTTTGATGTTCTAACCTTTGTTGGGGTTCCATGGATGTTTAATTTCTACCACGCATAAGTCCATGGAAACTAACATGAGGTACAACTAAAAAGAATTCAATAAAAGAAATAAACTTAATAAAAATAAATGAAACATAGCATTAACTTTCCTAGCTTGGAGTTCGTGTGAACTTTAGATCATTTGGATCAAGTCTGTGCAAACTTCATTAGGACATATGTGAACCAAGGCTACATACTTTCATGAAATGCTTAGTTTAACCAATAAGGTCCATGCAAACCTAAATCACACATAGTAATGAAATCAAATCAAGATAAGTGTATTAATTGAAATAAATAAAATATACATCCCATGAACTTATTCATTCTTTGTTAAAAAAATAGGGCTAATGAACTATGTTTGCACGACCTTCCCTTGAAGTGAAGTTGGTCTGTGCTAACTTAATCCATTAATATTGAGACACTTTTAGTTGTTCAATATATAGAGATGATCAAAATAATGATAGAATGATGATAACATTATAAAATTAAGAAGGTATACTCTTCTAACTCATTTTGGTATCTGTAATGATTATATAATGGTGTCAATTACATTATCAGAGATCATTGACCACATCAATAACATAAAATTATAATAAAAGGCCTAATATTTCATTTGAATGAATTTTCCAACCAGTGAACCAAAAGTTTAAGTTCTAGGATGAAAATTGCTCCAAGTATGGGTTTTAAGACTAGTAGAATTGCTTTCTACATGTTTTTTTTTCACACAATGCGTTTAACCCTCTTTAATGAAAAATGAAGGGGTATTTATAGTGATTTTGGAGATAATTATAGAAGAAATCAAATTTCATTGAGAAAATCTAACATGATTAGGAAGTAGAAATCAAATAAGAAGTTTTAACTTTTAGAAGCCTTTTGGGATAAGGTCCATGCAGACTTAATTGGGCTAGGTTAATCTTTGTGCGTACTACATGAAGGAAGTTTGTGCAAACTTATAGCCTCTTAAATCAATTGTTGTGAACTTTGGGCTTTATCTGTGATCCATTGTTTGGGCTGTCTCTAGTTATCATTATGGGCCTAAGACTTGGATATCTATAACTTTGTTATTAGTATCAAAGCAAGTATAAAGCTCATCTAAAAGGGCCAAGTTAGAATCTCCATCGTCAACCTCTATTCTCAAAACATCCTTCTGAATGACTTATCTGTCTTATTTAGTTAAACATTTTGGCCTCTCTTTACATTTAGTCATTTTACACTTATGTGACAACTTAGCCTCCTTAATTTCTTCTTCTAAATCATCACCACTATATCTAATTTCATAATCCTTATCAATCAACTTATCTTTCCTTTTCTTCTCCTTAGCTTTTTGTTTCTTTTTACCTTATTTTCTAACATTCATTACATTCCCTTCATTTTCAGCTCTAACTTTAACACCATAATCATCATTAACAATTTTATCCTCAATAACCTCATTGTCATCTATTTTAACCCTAACATTCTTATGAATAAGAACTTTATCCTTAACATTCTTCTTAATATCAACCCCAATATTATCATCAACATTAACTTGAACCCATCGTTCTTATCAACATCAAACCCACTAATTTTATTAACCTAAAACTGAACCCCACCATTCTCATTACCCGTATCAAATTCATAAACCTTAATATCAATTTTATTATCACTAAATGACCTATTATCTTTATTATCACCCTCAAAACCAACATTTCTTACTTTAACATTAACAATACCTCATTACCATGATAAACAAAAAATGAACCCAAATCCTTTACTTTTTAATTACTATTTTTCAATCCATTGAATTCAAAATAAAAAATATCAGTGTTACATTCCCATCCTAGCAATTCAATCCAACACCATTACTTAAACCTAAACACTCAAACATAATATCTAGTGTATATGGATCACACAAACTAGAATTAAATTATCACTATCATCTACAGTATATATTTATCTCACCCTCATCAAATGCACAATTACACATCTCAAAGACATAAGAATCATTTGTTAAAAGATTTAACTCATTCTTAATATCCTTCCTCTGTACCTGCTTTATTGTACATTTTCCCTAACACCCATTAATATAGCTTTCTTCCTAATGACTACTAAAGACATCTTATATCAATAACAATCAATAAACTCTACTATTTTACCATTAACATAGATATTTTGGTCTAAGGCATCCCCATAGTGCAAAATAATATCAAATAAATGTTTTAGTTTAGAAATTGGTATAAAATAATAATACAAAAATTTTAGTTTCAAAATCATAATAAAACATACACAAGATTAATATTTTCTAAGGTTTATAACATTTAGAATTCAAAACTTGATATTATGTCTAAAATAAGGTATTATTTTAATATCATTATCATGAATATTATAACGTTCATAAGATGCAATGAACAATTATCAAGTATACTGTTAAATTACTTATTTTTTAACTAGTCACAATGACATATTCTAGGATTTATAAACAAACATTATAATTAAAGTAAAACAAATTAATAGACAATGAAAATTACTAACTTGGAGGCTTCCTTTTCTATTTCAACTTTGGACTACCAATTGCCATTATTCCTTTTCTATTGTCACCTTCTCTTATAAACAAGATTGAAAACTACCATTTCATTAAATTGGGAAAGTTTCAAAGAGTGCAATGCAGAAGATCAGTATGGTGAAATGCTTAGTAAGAATTTTATTGCCTCACAATTTCACTTACAATTACATAAATGAAAAATTTTAATTCTGAATAAAAATTGTAAATAAGAGAAAAGAAAGAACAAAGAAAAAGAGAGAGAAAGATGCACCCAAATCTTTTGAGTGAAGATGTTATAGCCTTTACCCGATCTAATTATTGAACTTAGATAAGAAGTGACATGTATATTGATATCTAAACTAACTATATAAAAACTCGTACAAATTAAAACCGTTATGGAAAACTTATTTGATAAATAAATGTTATGAAAACTTGAACAAAGTTAAACATCAAATCTTATATTGTGCTAAAAGATCAAAACATCAGGGAAATCATTGTGTGAACTTTTGGCATCATATCAGTTATACTGCGTCACTATTCCCATAATGAATAGTAACCCTACAAGTAAAAACACTACTATAAACACATATCAACTCTTCTCAACTCCACATTGGTCTGTTTGACAATCCAAACTCAAAACAACATTATCAACCTAATTATAGGAAGAGATATCATATAAGTCATACATCATCACACATATCTATATAAACACATAGAAAGTTAGTTTAAGGAGTTAGAAAATTATTAACAACACAGATTAGGCCCAATCCCTCAAATTACACAAGAGTTCCTCTATTATAAATACATCACATAATACATTAGATAAAGCAAAATACCAAAAACAAATCTTCTTTCAATCAACTTGCTGAATATTGAGACTTTAACTCTAATATATTTCTTTAACCTATGCATTGAAATGCAATGATATGCTAAGAAAATTCTTAATGGTGTATTTAATATAACATATGTATGTTCACATGTACAACATGCATTTTTCATCCATTGAATACAAAAAATGGCATTATAAGCTTCAATGTGCATAGCATACAATATTAATGCAAAAGTGTATAAGGCATAGCCTATAAAAAGTATAATGATATCTCATGCATAAAATAATAAACATAAATATTAAACTTAGCTTTATTATTGTCATGTGCTTCATTATTGTCATGCCTTGACTTACTTCAACTACATACTTAGTTACATATTTCAAAATGCTTATAATATGCCCATACCTAAAAGACAACTACTCAAAACTAGACAATGAAACTAACTATAAAGGCCATACTTAACCCATAGACTGTATCAGGACTTAAAGGTTATGATAGTGCTCGAAGCCCATACTTTTACCCGAGGGTATCCTAGCAGTTGTTATCTCTCTCTAGTTAACTAGTTAAATTATCTAATCTAGGTTGTCTATTCGTATGGGACATGCATCATAATTATTTAGATTCTCATTCTTAACATGATTTAAAGTGAATTTTATGATTATGTAACTTAATGCATAACTTTATAAAAGGCCATCATACATACTTTATTGTTAAAACACAAACATGTCTTATTATTAATTTATTACATCTTTATCATACTTTATATGCATGAACAAGTTATGATTTCTTAATATGTGCATAAAGCACCAAACATATTACTTACTAATAGGCCTTTTGGCCATAACCATATAATGAACATTCTTAACATACTCATCTTATCATGCCTCTTACGGTGTAGGCATGTTCACATGCTCATTTCCATCATCACTTTGAATTTACACTTACTCTCATGTTATGCATAATGCTTACATATCATGCATGTCATCTCAATGCTTTAATTATAGTAAATCAAACATAAAGAAAACATACCTCAATGTCATTATTCATACTTATAATGGTTGGCATACATAGTTTGGCCATTTTGGCCTATATACAATATCACGCCTCATGCATAAAAAAATTATGGCATTAATATCACATAAGCATCACATATACTTGAAATAGCTTACCTTAGACATCATGTATCATATATCTAAGCCACTACATATGACACATATAGCCACTATAGAAATTATAAGTATTTTAGCCAATTCATAGTTTTTCAAGCAACTAATTCCATAATTAATAATATCATTCTTAAGCCATTTCACATGTCATAATTACATACTTATGGCCTCATAAGGTTTTCAGCCACCATATAATGTCATAATCTAACCTATTCAATTTTTTAGAATAACCTTACATAGCATAAACATAACTTGCTTCATAGCCATAACAATAAGATTTATTAAGCATAACACATCACACCAAGAAACACATCATTTAACTCTTTTCATAGGGGCATTCACATTAACTTGGAAGGAGTCTCAAACAACCCATTTCATCATACTATAAATTTTAGACATATCTCATGATCAATCAATTTACATATACTACCATACACACATTTTTTTATAGCATCACACATATATATAATGTATATGTTAGGTTGAATACACTTACAAATGGACCAAAATACACCACTTAAACTTGATTATGCCTTTGCTTTGCCCTTCTTCTTCCTTTGCTCACTTTCCTTTACATAAAGAATTGTAAGCATAATGTAAAAATCTATAATAAATCAAAGAAGCTTTAAAACTCAATTCCAACCTTATAATTGTGTTCTTAGGGACTCAAAGTTACTTAGAAAAATATGAAACCAAAAGAAAACTTACTCTTTAGATTTTAGGTTCCTATTCACCCTTATGCTCTTCCTAAAAAATTCACCATAAATTTCTTGATTTCTTACTACTAAGATGTTCTAGAGGTTATAAAAGGGCTAATTAATCACTTGGATGTGGAGGAATGAGGCTTAATGGGATGAATTGAAGAAAACAAATGAGGTAGTTTCTCTTAGTTACCGTTAGCTTGAAGAAGAAAAGAGAAATAAGGAGTTCCTTACTATTCACTTGTTGATCCTTTTTAAACACATATATTGACCGTTGACTTGCTAATGGTTAAGATCTCTCTTTAATGATCTAATAGCTCTTCTTTAATCTCACCTCTATTCTTTACTTTCTTTATGTTTTGTCCCCCACTTAAACCTTCATTCACTGCTTTTTATGCCTTATAAAATCATACTATTAAAACCCGTAAGCCTCTAGAATCCATGCTCAAAAATAAAAAAAATCAATAATATTAAATCTTTGTAACCTTACCCGTTTTAAATAAAAATACTTCTCAATATTTAAAAATTCAAATTCTAATGCCAATGGACTATTTGAAATATTTAAGCATTAGGTTGTATCAATCCTAAATTATTCTGAATAAAAATGAATTATTTTATAGTTCAGCTTTACCTATATCACTATTTATGAGATACTACTGTAAAATCTTTTCTTGCATTTTTAACCATCTTAATGACTTTTTTTTATTCCAAATCACTCAAAATTATATTGTGATTAATACTTTCATTTAGTCTCTTTGGTGTGACCCAAATTTCAGAAAACACTATTTACATCCCGGTAAGTACTATTCATAACCCTGAATTTATTGGGCGTTACAAAAAAAATGCGAGAGATTGAGTGAAAATTCGAGGATATGAAGAAAAAATATGGTAAATGTAAGAAATTTCCAATTTTTTATGGGAATCTTTCGAATCATTTCAGATCTTCATTAATTCATCCTTAAGAAATTAGGATAGATACAAGAGAGAGAAAATATTAGAAAGGAGAGAGAAATTTTCCTTTTCTTTATTTTAAAATGGTCAATAGGTCCTACTTGCCATATGTTTAAAACATACTCAAAAATTTCAAAGTCCATACCTACATGCCTTTTATGTAAAGCATGTCATTTACATGCTACCTTTTTAACCTAGTTGAAATTACTTTGTTGTTACAATTTTGTACTTAAGTGCTATTGAGATTCCAAATTGAATCTTAATGACTTAATTATTACATGCTATAAGTTAGGGACCAACTAAGAAAATTACCCTAACTTTTTTCTCCATTAGTTTTTTTCTTTTACTCACCTTGAATATTCTTATTAATGTAGAGTTCATGTAGAATACAATGCAAACACCACTTAAATAATAATTTAGACTTTCAAAGCCTTTCGATCTTTTTTCCTTTTTTCCAATTCTCAAGTTTTATATATGTTTGATAACTTTTATGTTTGAAATATAAATGGGTTTTCCTTTGGTTTGAAATTTGATTTGTTTATAAAATTTCACGGCTTTTATTTGTTTTGCTTGGTCCTTGTACTTAACAGCTTGGCTATGTGTTTGTTTTTATTTAGTTTAAAATTTGATTTGTTTGATACATTCTAACAAATATGTATATAAACTATATGAATAATTAGTTAACTTTGAAGTTCATACTTTGGAAAAAGAAATATTATTAGAATCTTTTTACATAACTTCATTAACATTTGAACTTATGCAATTTACAATTGGTTTACAAAGATATAGTACAATAAAAATTCAAAAATTATGTTATTTTTTTAGGTATACTAGTAATATAACTTTTTTAATATTAGTGGTATAGTTTAACTTACAAATTCTTACTATGCATTTTGTTATACCAAGTGATATATCTAGGAATACCAATAGCATATCAAACTACAAAGGCTATAGCATTTTGGTATACCACTAGTATTCTAAACTATAAAGTAAAAATTTCTAACTATGTAATTTGGTATACTAGTGTTATACATTATATATATTAATAGTATACCTAAGGTATACATTTAAAATTTTTACTTTACATTTTGGAATACCAGTGGTATGCCAATTAGTATCATACCTTAAAATTCTCTAGATTTTGGTATAACAATGGTATGCCTTATATACCTTATGCATTGGATTATATTGTGAATTAGAATGAGCATTTCACAAGTAAAGTCTTGGTTTAATGAATTTTGATATTGTAACTTTTTAGAAATAGAAAGTGAATGGGAAATAGCTCAAAATGCTTAGGAAAACTTGATAGTATGATTGAATAAGTCTTTCATAACTGGCATTTTTACTAATTTTTATGAATATACTAATACATTTTTATAGTATTTACAATTTTTACTGAAATTATTATAAATATTATTTTCTCTCTATGAAATGATATATTCATTGGTATATATCTATACTAAAGGTACACTAGATTGAATATTTGGAAGTTATTTGGCTTTTTAAGGTATATTGGTGGTATAATTATAATGCATATTTTAAATTTATTTTTATTTTAAATAATTAGTATTTTTGTAAAAGCGATTCACTAATTTCTCGATTTGTTCTTTAATCTAAGTAGTATATGTATTTATCTTCATATTTTTTGTTTAACCCAATCAATTCAAAAACTATATATCTATTTTTAATATTTTTTGAGCTAATTAACTTATTTACTTAAACATTTAACTTTTAAATTACATTTAAATATTTATATTTACAATTTAATATTGAGTCCGTGTAAATTGACAATAGTGCTTACAAGATAACTTAATCCACATCAATATGCATTAAATTAAATATAGGCAAATAATTGTATTTAAATGTACTTAAAAATTGACTAAAACTTTTTTTTTACGTTGGTACATGTATTTAATTAAAATAATTAAATTTATCTTAAAGGTATAGTATTGGGTTTAGAAATAAACTTCAATTAAATAATAAAATAAAATAACAAAACTATAGTTTAATTATTATCTTTTTCTTTTTGAAGAAAACAATATGTAATGGGTACTCTTTTGGAACATTTTTGTATGTCTTTTGATTATGTCCATTGTCGCGACTGGGCTCTCAACGCGTAAGTCTCTTGGCAGGGCCAGTGCGACGTGGCTATTAGGTGAGGTAAATGAGAGTCACCACTAGTTGATTAGGGTGCAACTAGTCACTGAACAATTTGGTCTGCATTCTGAGTTCGAGGTTATTCCGACATAGGAAAGGTATTAAGCACCCCACGCCGTTGTCTTAATATATGAGATTTATTTAAAACATAATTAAGGGTTATTGGATATTTATTATTACCTTTTAAAAGAATAATTCATCTGTTTCGGAATGACTATATCCTTATTTAACAAATGTTTACGATTATAATATTATTGACTAATTATGAATTAATTTTAATTAACTTTGTAATGTTCATAAATTTTTACACCGATTATATGAATGGTCACGAATAGTAATTACTCAATAAAATTATCATAATGTATCTTTTAAATTTTATTGGCTAAAAATGAATATCGATGCCATCAAAATGAATTGAATGTATATCTCTTATTAATATATGCATAGTTAATTAGCTTAATTGTGAATCCCATTTTTAGATTATTTATTATATATATATTTTTTTACTTCGGGTGACTTGATATTCAATAATTAGCATTTTTATTTTTAGATATTAATTTATACACTATAACGAATCAAAATAAAGAAATCTATTAATTATATGTTTTTTTGATATAATATAGCTTATCATTGAATTTTTAATTCATTTTCTTGCCAATTACGTCAGATATTATTATTTTATTA
>CANXYI011305091.1:0-15701 GCA_948208565.1 Hura crepitans | reverse complement strand
TGCTTATTTCTCAATTTTTTTTCTCTTCTTGGGCTAAAATCTTGATATGTTGTTCATCATAAGACAAGTTATTTAGACACCACCAACCTCTATCTGATATAACACATAAAGAATCTAGCCAAAATTTCCTTTACATTGTTACATAAAGCCTTTTTTATCAGTCTTTTCCAACTCTAGTGGTAATGCTAGTTTTAGAGTTACTAGTTTTGACCTGTTCAAATTCATATCATGTTCTCTTAGTCTATATCTTTTCCTTTCAAATCCTCATGACAACTCTAACTCTTTGAGGTTACTTATAATGCTCCTTGCAATTTTTATAATCTATTTGATTGAATCCCGATCTCATAACTTACCCTTACTAAATTTGGTTCATTATGACTATATAAGATATTTCATACTATTAAGAGCTTTATATAGTACCATCTTAGTGCTGGCTTAGCAGTTGTTATTGTTGTATTTGTTTAACTTCATTCAAAATTATTAACAAAGTTTCTAATCATATCTTTAGCTAAAATCACTTTTTTAGCTTATCATCTTTAAGTGCTTGTGGTTATCCCTTGTTTTATACTTGGTTGTTTATCACATGGCTTCCTTTCTTAAGGAAATTCCTCGTTAAGGCTTTTTTTATTTATCTTAATTCTCTTAGACTATCTTTACTTATTAGGATAGATCTTTGCTTCACTTTTATCTCAACCACTTTCGCCACATAGTGTGTAATTATCAACTAGACATTTATAATCCTTTAAAATGGTTGAGGGTTTTATACTAAAGGCATCAATTGCTACTTTCACCTTGTTCAATTGGTTGTTCAACATGTTGTCAAAGTTTTTAACAAGTGTCATTCATCTTTTATCTCAAATACAAATTCTTTTAATTGAAGATATATTCGCAGCTCTTATACACAGTGTATATGAAGTGTTTTCCCTATAAAAGTAGCATCCCTAAGTATTCAAATAGAAACAATTGTAAGTGCTTTAATCAATCCAAAAGAGCAGCGTTAAGATTTATAATTGTCTAAACCCTTTTTTAAAAACCATCTTGCACCCATAAAAAAATTCACTTTCAATTGATAATGTCCAAACTATAAATCATTCTTAGAGAAAATTCCAACTCCCTTAAGTTAATCAAGTCGACAATCTTTCTTGGAGAAAGGTACTTGTCCTTCTAGTACCTTTTGTGTGAGCTAGGAAAGTCTAATTCTCTTTACTTATCTTTTAAAAATGTTCGATATCATGCCAGTTCATCAATAAAAGAGCAATCAAATCAAGCATAAATTCATACCTCTTGGTGTCTTAAAAATAGATGATCTTAGAATCCCACTCATTATCATGTTATAACCCTAAAAGTGTCATTCATTGGTATCTTATGTTTGATTTCTTTTGATATCAACCCAATTTGCATGACAAAATGTATAAATAGATGAGTGTGTTCAGTCAAAATCTATCAAAGTGCACACATAAATAACCATAACAAGAGAAGTAACATACCTAGAATCAATAGAGAGCAACCTTGTAGAGGTTGATCGCAACTCAAGTAATATAATGCAAATGTATAAGCACATATTGTCACTTAAATGCAATTGCATGCGCAATGGACATAAAGGTCACAAGCAAGAACCACCTAAACCATGCTCTGATACCACTAAATGTGATGCCCCTCCTATTGACATCCTAGGACCCTAATAGTAGGAGTGCCATATTATGTGCCATGGGCACCAAATTTTACAATATGCTTATTCATGCAATTATACTTGGAGAGTGCAAAGTTCTCTCCATAAGGCAGTTTACCTAGTGGTGAGTATGAGTCACCACCTGGTTGGTTAATCTGGAAAGTAAACCAAAGAGATTTTGGTGTTCCAGAATTCCTTTTATTTATACCCACTACTTTATATCAGTCTTTCTTATCTCAATGGTTTTAATTTTTATCAATCCCTTCGAGCATGCATTTATCGTGATCAAAGGAAAAGCATGTTTGCACACAAAAAGCGATTAAATCAAAATTAAAACAAGCAAAAACTTTATGCATTAAAGTAAATAAAATCATATACATCTAGCATACAAGAAATTGGGTCCATTTTATTAGTTCAAGGACATTAGACAAAAATCAATTTATTGGATGGAAGGAACATTGGTTCCTAAAACGGATTTATAAAAAGCACCTTTATTAATTAAAAAACTTTGATTAGGCTTATTTTATAAACTTTAGGTAAGAGGACTTTGGTCCTCAAAATATTCAAGTTACAACGTTTATTATTTAAAAAATCAATTTTATCCATTTATAATGATTTTGGGGAATTAGGGACTTTGGTCCCAAAACTCTTATTTTTATGTGATTCAGCCTTTATTTACTATAAAACATTTTTATTGTGACTTTGACTACTTAATCAACTTAAAATCATTTTTATCTACCTATTATAACATGCATGGAAATATTTAAAATAATTAAAACCAAAAATCTTACTATAGAAGATCTAGAAAGGGGTAAAATTAATTATTTACATACCCAACATAAATGTAAAATACAAGGAAAGAAGATAAGTCTTCTGGAACTAGAATAGGTTCGTAAAGACTACAAGGACATGCACAACTTAAGTTCACTTCGATTGCACACAAACAAAACAAGGTAACAACAAGCCATAAAAAAGTAGGTCTGTATGGACTCTAAAAAAATAATTTGTGGGCACAAAAAACAAGTTCGCATGGACATTAACCTCCTTGATAAGGAAGTCTGTGTAGCTTTATATGTATACCTAGAAAGATAAAGGGGAAACAACTAAAATCTAATCTATAAACAATAAGAGCAAAATATACAACAAGAGATGTATGTATGGCAATAAATAGAAACCACAATGATCAAAACAAATAAACATGAGTGTGAAAGAAAATAAAAAAGAGTTATAGAAATGGTCTACTTTCTCTAAGGGGGTAAACCCATTAAAATGGGTCTTTTAATACCCTCTCTTTATAGAGGATCCTAAACCTAACACAATAAATTCAAAATAAAGGGACAAAACTTGAACGTTGCTCCTTATGTAAATCAATACGGACTGAATGAAAACCTACCTTAGAGGAACTTTAGTCTGCATAGACTTTCAACTTTATCAGAAGAGGTCTGCATGGATTTATCGTAAGGTGTGCACCGAAAAACTTTTATTAAAAATAAAAATAACGAAGGTCTCTCCTCCAATGGAGTAGACTTATCAAAATAGGTTTTTAACACTCCATTTTCATTGAGGTCCTTAACCTCAAAAGAGGAAAAAAGATAACTTAAGAAAAAGGAAGAAAACATAAAGAATAAAAACTAAAAAAAATAGAAAAATACAGAGAAAGGACAAGGATAAGAGCCCTTTATAAGGGTTTTCTTAGGTATTTACCACAGATATAGGATTCCTTCAAGAATGTGAGGTGAAACTGCTTGAAGACCAAGCAAAATGGACTTTCTTCAAAGTTTTAAGCTTTGGCTATGGAAGTTTAGGGCTTTTTTTGGTTTTTCTAGTGAGAGGGGAAAGTAAGAGATGAGAAAAAAGGTGTTACTAGATTTTTTTTAGAAGATTCCAAAATCCCCTAAAAAAACTCTTTTCTCTCTCTAAACTAGCCTTTTATACCTTCCTTGCCAGATAGGGTACATGGTCTCCCCCTAGAGGATATTCCTCTATTTCTTTGGAAGGTGGTCCCGGGGTACCCTAGGTTCATCTATATCTATACGAACTTATGTGTTGTGGTCCTCACACACTTATATGTTGTAGTTTATATAGACTAGTAGGTAAGTCCGCACAGACTTGGCCCTTATAGAGTGAAAGTTGTATGGATGCCAATAGCCTCTCTATCAATTAGGTTCATACGGACTTATTGTCCTTTTTCAACTTAGTCCATGCAGACGTCATAGGATGTTAGTTGGATATCTCCCTTAGACTTTTTGTGAAGATGGTTTAGGTCCTATCTTTAGGGAACTCTATTTAGTTTATGGGCCTTACCTTACATCTTTTGAAAAACATCCGGCACTTATGGATTTCATCATTGGAAACCCTTTGAACTAGGAAGTATCTCGGACTCATGTGTTTACAATACTACTCACTATTATTCAATCAAATACATCAATAAAGATGCACTTGTCTCATAAACTCTAAACTCAATTAGTTAGTTGTGTGTTTCGTCGCATTATCCCAAATATGAATCATGCAATTGTAATTATAAAGAATAAGCCTTTTAACCTAAGCCCAAACCAAAAACAATAAACTAATAAAAATCCAACCATAGTTTTATGAAGCCTTTTTAAAATGCCCAAAAATGGAAACTTAGTTGAAAAAGGAATAATTAAAATAACTCATACATATGCATTTATAAAATATGCTCATTTTAATTGTTGCAAATCCTTCTTGCAATTTGCTTCCTCTATTGATGCCAGAATTAGTACCTATACGTGGAGACAACTAACATGCTAAGCAAATTTTGCTTAGTGGTATATAAACCATCTATGATTTCTACTGAGTAACACATTCATCAAGGTACAATTACACATTATTATATACATAGTTAAGCATAATTACTCATTTATACTCTTACCTCACTTACCTCATAGGAGTCTGCCATTATGCATGAGCATGGCATATATACACACATACTATATGCTACAGTCGAAGAAAACAAATGCATCTCAAGTAGTTCTTATAAGCCTTTATCACAATTTACATGCCAATAATGTACCAAGTTCTTTTATCAATTTCTCTTCATGTTTAAATACTTTTTGTTATTCATCCCATTTTGTTATCATAATAATATTGCACTCTTAAGGATAAGACCTTATAGATTATTACAAATTAAAACATCTCATGTGTATATATATGTCTGACATATAAGTAACACCATTCTTTCAAACATGTCTTTTATATGAACTATTAAACCTCAATGCTTTTAACTTTTTTTATGATATAAAGATCAATATAACCCCTCAACTTACATATACTAAATTATAATACCTTAAATAGGTTACCACATTCACCATTTATAAACATTCCAATTTTATTTAACATCTAGACAAGTTAGACTTCTATTACCATATCATTATCTCCTTATTCATAACATGGTTTCATAGGTCCATAGCTCAACTCAACACATCATCGTCACAACAATTTCCAATAATCATATATGTTTCTCACCAATCATAAAGGCAATTATCTCACTTATCGTATTTGTTACACATTAGGCACGTATCCTTATCAATATATGTGAAAGGCACATTTAAACTATATTAGACCACATATATCATATCGATAATTTCTATTTCAGTTCTATATAAAATATATAAACAATATTCACTATAGATTTTTGATTTATGAAGCAATCATAATTACGCCAAGACATCATGCAATGCATGCTTTTACCCAAACTTACCAATTCTGTCAGTGACCAATTTTAGTACATTATAATCAAAGCATCTCATGTCAATTATCACATTTTTTCTATGTTTAGTTTTGGTCATAACTTAATTACAACATATGTCATTTAAACTATATCATTTTAAATTCCTTTATATTATATTATCCAATGTATTCTAAAACCATTATAGACTGGATAACAGGTTTCACATTGCTCCAAAGAGCTAAAACAATAACCTTGCTCCATAGAGTTGTGGGGTGTAATATGTTAATCTATACCCGATGGTTGTACCCACAGATATATTATTGCTCTATAGAGCTAAGGAATATACGGTATCAATTTAGACCCGATGCCTGTATCCATAATATATCATTACTCAGTAGAGCTAAGTAATGTACGATGTCCATCTAGACCTGGTGGCCGCACCAATAATATATCATTTCTCCATAGACCTAAGGAATGTATAGTGTCTATCTAAACTCGATGGCTATACCCATAATATACGTTGCAACTGCTGAGACCCTGTCAAACTTATCCAAAAGCTATGTAGCTAGTCTAAGCATACATAGGCTCATTAATTATATACTTAATTTCTTACAATCATTGCATATTTCATGTTTCGTTCACCATAAAGTGTTAATAGTATACTCATAGTATAATAATGGCCATGTAACAATTTTTGAATCATGGCATCATATCAATTAATAATAATTACGCTTATAACATAATAACAATAACATTTCTCATGCCATTAAAAGGCTTCATATCATTTATCATGATTTAATGACAACATGTCTTGCCATAGTAATGATTTGATAATAACTAGTTAAACAAATCTCATGCCTTTATTTATGTATAACATACTACAATGATTCACATCCAGGCCTTATGTCATGTGACATTCAAAATGGCATAGGTTTAACCAACATAGCAATCATTTACTCATGGCATTAATTCATCATGTCATATAATCATACTTTTCAAAATATCACATAATCAACACAAAACACCATGATAAAGTTTAAAATCTCATCAACAAGCTATGTCCATATCTCATTTAAAGGTTTCATAGTATTACCTTACATTGTCACCTTGTCACAATTCTACACATTCAATTCATACTTTATATACTTATGAAGTTTTTATATCTCATACTCAAAAGCATACTTTTCATGTCATTTGACCATAGATAAAATATAGTCATGAATCACAAACAATGCACTTGAGCATACCATGCTAAAATTTCTCACACTTCCCTTTTTAGTAAAAACAAAACTTAAGGTACCAAGTTTTAGTCACTAAAGTTCATAGCCTAATGGCTTGCATTTTGCCCAATAATTTTATCATATACTCCTCACATAATTGTCAAAAGATGGGTATCATATTGCTTAATTAATAGGTGAACAAAAGTAATTGAAAACCCAAGTTATTTCCATCATTTAAACATAAAGTTATGTTGCTGGGAAAGGGTCACAACCATGTACCTTCTAAGGTCACGGCCGTGAGTCCCTCTTTTGGCTAGGAACTATTCACCTTTATCTAGGGGGTCAGGCCATGAGCCTTTTGAACTGTAAAATTTCAACACAATTTTCATTCGAAAGTCATCAATTTCTTTCTAGGGAAAATCGATTAAAAACATGTTTATAATGATTTCTCTACTAAATTGCTAGCATCAAACACTCAATAACATAATAATTCATTAATTAAATACATTTAAATTCAAAAAAATTTTCACATATGAATATGAACCCTAAAACTAAAACTCTACTTTAATTGTAGTAGAACTCATAAATTTAGTTTATGTATATACTACTTAATGCTAGAAAATGGATTAGAAATGAATCAAATCCCATAGAATGAATTCACATTTTAATTATAGCCTTGAACTCTCCCCCTTTTTCTTCCTTTGTCACTATAACTCAAACAAAAAGGATACAAACATACCATAAACCCAATTAAAATAGCCAAAGATCACAAAAAAAGGTTTATATAATGCTTTCAATTAATTTACCATAAAACTTCTTAGATTCCAAATCCTCTATGGAGGTTTTGTAACTCCTCCTAAGTCAAAAAAGAACGTCATTCTCTTTTTTGTTTAACTGCTAGCAAGTTTTTAGGTAGTTATACCCCTTGGTTGGATGGTTTTGATTGATCACTTGAATTCCATCCAATTGTCCATGTGGCTCCTATAATCAAATATCACTTTTAATCCTTCTTAGAATTATTTTTACCCTAATTCACCATACGATGCACAAAAAGTCCAACTCAATTATTTAATAAATAATATTATTTTCTTTTAACCCAAATATATTATAATTTCCATATTTTATGGGGCATTACAAGTAGACTAGATATACACTTTTATTTATGTTTATATGTAATATTCAATCATCTCCAAAGGAATCTTATCTTGCTATTGTTTAAAAGGTCTTTAGATATCTATTAGGAACTCAAACATTAGTTTTATGTTATTATAAACACTCATCTTTTTATCTAATTGGGTTTTTTGATACAGACTATGTAGGTTGCAGAAAAGAATGGAAATCACTTCTTGTGCTTGTCATTTTCTAAGCCAATCTCTAATTACTTGTTCGAGTAAAAAATAAAATTTTGTTGCCTTATCTACTGTTAAAGCAAAATGCATAGTTATTGGTGGTTGTGTAGCACAAGTTCTATGGATCAAACAATATTAGAAGATTATAGAATCAAGTTTGATTACATTCTAATTTATTATGATAATATAAGTGCTATAAATCTCACAATGAATCCTATCATGCATTCAAGAACAAAACGTATAAAGATTAGCCACTAGTTCATTAGAGATTATGTTCAAAGAGAAGACATTAAGCTATAATTTGCTCCAACAGAATAACAACTAGTAGATTTCTTCACTAAGCCTCTTAAGAAGATGACTTCCGTCAAATCAAAAGAAAATTAGGCATAGACACATCTAAAATTTGAGTATTCTATGGAGGTAATTCTATTCCATTTCTATTTACAATCATTTTGCTATTCTAAGCATAATTAAAAAAAGTCTTTTCTATCTATTTCATATCTACACATGTGATTTTGTAATATATGTTATACAATTTTTATATGTTATTCCTTTATTTAATGGTTGCATGTAAATTTGTATAACTTTATGTTTGATGTGATAAAGAAAAGTTGATTGATTGATTTCTATGTTTTCAATGAAAAAGAGATAGAAAAGTGATCAATTTTGAATTCAAAATTTTAAACTTGAGAAAAAGTCACTTCTAACCTTATTTGTCTTATTCTTAAAGGTTTCAATTATAAGGATAAATTGGTAATTTCATATTATTTTTAAACTCTCACCTCTTGGAAAATTGATGAAGTCTACTTTAAAGTCCACTACATTATTCATTAAAATAAATAAATCTTGACATTTGATTTATATGTGGTGTGTAATACACCTTTTTGCTGAACCTTGAGATAAGTGGTCATATTTTTTTCATTTAATTATCATTTTTTATATCTCTTTGAAAAGTGCAAATTCATTCTTTATCGTCTTTATTTTTATTCATTTCTCTATATTTGTCCATTACCTCTATCTTCTTTCTTCTCAATGACCTCACAAAACACCAAACACTTTACATGGCCTAGACAAAATCTTCAGCCTAGAAACAACCTAATCCATGTACCTCTATGACCTCTGCCTCTACTAAAATTTCATATCAAAATCTTTTGACAAAAGAAAATACTTTTAACTCAACTATGACTCATTTACCACACTAAAATCCCATAGCTTCTTGCCTCCACATCAAATCATGCTTAGGATCTAAATTTTATCGTTATGAATGCAACAACTAATGGCCACAGATGAAAATTGATGCTACTAATTATGTTTTAGTTCATGAAGCCTTTGATTGCTCCAAGCAAAAAGATAAGGAATCACTATTTATCTATGGAGACAATTCTTCAAACAATTAGTATCGTTATGACCCACAGCTAGAGATTAAAGTAAGTGAACTTGAGACTATTATCCTTCCTATGGTGTCCACCCTTTAAAGTCTTGGATCCCATTTTTTTGAAATTGCCATATTGCCTTAAGAAAATAGTGTTAAAATAGCATGGTTGGCTTATCTATGTAAGCTCATTACAAAGAAATTGTCACTCTAGGTCCTTTGCCTTTTACATCTATTAATGCACCATTACTTACCAACCCCACTTTGGTGCCTAGGTGTTCTGCTCCCAAATTCAAGGCAGCAAACCCAACCTATTACATACTATCCTTTTCTTTTTTGTATTTTCTTTTAAAACTCATGGCAACTTGTTTATGGTTTCATTCTTTGATAATCTTCCATTATTTCTTAGTACTCTTTTGCTATTTATTTTGTATTATTCCTTTTTTTGTGATGACAAAAAAGAAAGAAGGTACTATGTTTATTTGTGATATCCGTGTTTTTTATCTTGAAGTTATTGTGTTTAGTAGTACATATATCTTGTTGTCATGGTGTTTTAATTGATTATTGTAGATTGTGTATTTTTGTTAGATTTAAATGTTGATGGTATGTTGAGTTACGTGTTTAATGGACAAAGTTTGGTGGGTTGCTAGTTACAAATGGATAAAAAAACTTAGCTTATATTCTCACATGGGATTTTGATGCTTAAAAATATTTCTTTAATTAACTTTTTTAAAAATTATTATTTTAAATATTTTGATGACATAATTCTAAATTGGTTTAATATTTATGGGTTTTAATATTTGAGTTTATATTTTAGTTTACATTAGGTTCACATTAATAAAGCAGTGTTGGCTTTATTGGTGGAACTAAGTTCACATTTTTTTAGAACCCAATATATTGGCATAATTTTCTTGGTTTGGACTCGTAATAAGCCCATTTCCTATAGCTTTAAAATTATTAAGTGCTTTAATGTTTATTGGCCAAATGCATTTAACTTATATTTTTCTATATTATGTGAGATACTTTTACTAAAGTGAGCTTTGCTGAAAATACCTTAATAAGCCTATGTATGCTTGAGTCCAAATTATAATTTAAGATATATTTTTTGGGACTTAATTTTAAATTGTATAGTTTAATAGGCTTTTAATTATTTTAGCTAACACATATAAATATAAGTGGAACCTACATTTTTCAGTGAGATGAGCTTTTATTTAATTTCTTATCGGGCTATTATTGGTAGTTGGATTTTCCTTTTTTACATGCCAAGATATCAATTTATTGATTTTATTTTCCAAGGTATTAATCAATTGTAAATATATATGTAATCCCCATGCATATATTCGAAGGAATTTTTTGATTGACTAAAATAGACTTGTAAGAAAGTTTATTAAGGTTTTGTCATGATAAAAAAGGAGGAGATTGTTGGCTTAAGGCTAAATCCTAGTTTTGATAATAACCAAACCTTTATTAAATTTTCCTAGACATATATTTTATGTGATTATTTTTCATATTTCTCCACCAAAGAATTGTGAAAAAATTATGTATGAAGTAAAGAATTTGAGACAAACTTTATTAAAGAAGAAGTTGTAATAAAATATTTTAGGGCTTAATTATATAAAATCAAATTTAAGGAACTTATGTCATGCATTATAAATTTTAAAATTGCATAAAGTAAATTTTCCATGCATTAAAAATGATGTTTTTGAAAAAACCCTTAAAATTATGCGAAATAAATAGTAACATTAGAAAAGGATAGAATATGAATAGTAATATTAGAAAAGTATAGAAATGAATAGTATCATTAGAAAAACACCATAAGATAAAACAACGGCTAGTTTTCTGACAGTTACTGTTTCTTTCTAAATGACTAAATTATTATTCATAACGACTATTTTTTATTTTAAACTTGTATGTACATGTGAAATCAAGTAGCAAATGGTTAGAGAAGTTGGAAAAATTATCTTTCTCTAAAGATACAAAACTTAACACTTTATTGACATATTTTTCACATCTTTTAATCTTCATTCATTACATATCATCCTAAAATTTGATTAAAACATTACAGTTGTAATTAATTTGTGAGGTAGATTATCTTTGTAAAAGTTTGTGAGGTTGGGATTAGCTAAAACTTGGGTTTTGTTTTAGTAAGTTTTTCTCTCATTCTTTTACTTTGTAAAAAGATTATAGATAGATATAATTTGTAGGCTTGTATAAATTGGCTTTAACTCATGCCTTTAAAAAGAGTTTTAAATAGTGATAAAATCTCAAGATAGGTTGTCTTAGGGAGTAGAGGTAGGTAAAGGAGGCCAAAACACTATAAATTGCTTGTCTTGATTTTTCTTCTCTATTTTCTGTTTACAAGTGTTTTTTTATTTGTATTAAAAAGTTTCATTTCAGTATTATCCAAGAAAACCAAGTTTTACTAAAGCAGAATCTTTGCATTTAAAGTTGAATCTTCACAAAGTTCATTTTTTGAAAAAGTGTAGAATTATTTTTGAAGTGATTTTCATTTACATTGCATATTTTCATCTTATTCTAGCAAAAAAAGCCTTTTGAATAGAAAAGTTTTCTATTAAAAAAAGGGCTAGAATTTGACACACCCAATTCACTCCCCTTCTATGTGTGTTTGGAACCAACATGTATAATTTTTCCATTTATCATTTACTATTTTTTTATAATTTAAAGCATGTGGGTCTTTCTGCTAGGGATTTAGGGATCGTTTCTCTATTAAGGGTTTATGGGACCATTATTCTAGTATGGAATAATTAAGTGAATGTGAATGGATAATAGTTTTGTTAATATAAAGATAAAATATATGACTTTTTAATCAAATGTAACTACATTGTATTATATTTATTATTTTAATGTGATACAGATTTAGAGTGGATGGCAATAGAGTTTATTATGGTACATCTACACTATTGTAGATTGTTCGAGGGAAATCCAAAGGATAGATATGTTGAGATCGAAGTTCAAGAATTTAAAGGGATTGATTTAGACAAGTTTTCAACACTAGAAGTGTAAGATTTGCTAGCCAAGTATAAAGTGTAAGAATTTAAGCCATTTTTTATTGGTTGCCTAGGTATGATATTATTGATGTGTTGCATAATTTTACATTTGACAAGAACATGTTAGATTTGATAAATTTAGTATCAAGTTTGGATTGTGTAATATTTATATAAAACATAGCACCGTGGATAAGAATGCAGTTAGTGAGATATGCCAATTGATTTAAATGCAAAAACTGAGGTGTCTAGTTATATGCCTTAATTAGTTGATAATTATGAGGAATTAGTAAATAGGAAAGTAAAGAATATAATAATAGGTTCCAATTAGTTATAGATGACACATTGAACTATGACTTATAAAGTGAAATTTTCAATAATGGACATAAAAGGGGAATTTGAGGATTAAAGAAAGATGTAATAGATCTAGCAATGTTGAATATGGTACTGGAAGTTTTAGATCATTCCCATCTATTAGTAGTGATGAGGAATCAAGATATGAAATGTTTAATATTTAGTTGCCAAGTGCAGATGATGGTGGGATAAGGAATAATAAGAAGGAGAATGGGAAGGGGAAAAAAGAGAAGGATAAGAGAAAATATATGGCTTTTTATTCAAAAGGCAAAGGGATTTTACATGATGAAATTGGAAAGAATGATGATGATCGTTGAACATCCCAAATATGACAGATAATGGAAAGATAAGAAAAGAATAAGAACATGTCAATGTTTTCATTACTAATGCAAGATATGAGTGGAATGAAGGGGTGGTTCTAGGAAATTCCCTAAGTTTAACACAGATATATTCCTATGCAACCCAATTTTCAAGGTTAGGGTTGGTATTTATAAACAAACAAGACCTTAATAGGGTAGTTTTAAGTATGTCATTATTAGTTGTTATGTCATCAAAGTTAACAAAGTCGTTAAAGAAAAAAAAGCGCAAGCTAAGTGTAATCAATGAGAATTGTCCTTGGTGCCTATATGCTTCTCAAGTGAGCGATGAAAATTCCTTTCAAATAAATGTATACAAAGTAAATCATAGCTGTAATGGGATACTTCACAATAAAATAGCAAACACAAAGTGATCAAATAAGAAGTATATAGTGGTCTTGGGTTAAATACCAAATTAAGTTTCAAAAACAAGCAAATAAAGGCTTGGCTTTGGGTGCTAGCATTAACAAATGTTATAGGACAAATAGGATGGCAATTGATAGGATTTTAAAGAACATGAAAAAATAGTATGCACAAAATCAAATTACTGTTTCAAAGTCAGAAGAAGCAATATAGACGTATTACATTTATGATGAATGAAAGGTCACAAATATAAATGCAACCATTGCTTAAGACAATGTGCATGTGCATTTTGTTTAAGAGGGTGTGCATGTGCATAGACGTATGCAAGAAAGGTTTTTGGAAGGTTTGAGACCAATTATAGGTTTTGATGGATGTCACCTAACAGGAGAAACCCAAGGCCAAATTATGGCACATGCTGCCTATGATGAGAAAGATAAACTATATCCATTAGCAGTTGCCATTTTGGAAACTGAAAGCAAAGACATTCGAAAATGGTTCCTTAAGAACTTACTAAATGATATTAGTCCAATAGAGCAACATGGATATACTTCAAGGAGTGACCAATAGAAGGTATAAAACTTCCAATTTGTACTTTCAATTTAAAAAATATTTAAAGTACGTGTTAATTTGAACTTATGCTTGTATTAAATGTATAGCATTTTGGATGTATATGTAGATTTGATTCCTCCTGAGAATCATAATTTAGGGGAGAGTAAGGTTTAATTTTCAATTATAACTGAATCGAATTAATTAAAAATTGAACTTTGTAAAAATTTCAAATCGAAATCGAATTGAACTTTTATAAAATCAAACCAAACTGAATTATATTAAAAAAAAGGTTTAATATAACCAAAATGAACTTTTCATAAATGCATAAAATAAGAAATTTTCTTCTAAAACGATGTATTTTTGTCAAATTTCAGTTAGTCGAATTGATTAGCTGAAATTCTTAAAAATTACTAATCAAAGCTGAACTGATTATCGAAATAACCTAACCAAAAATCAAACTAAAATGGTTTAGTTTGATTTTCCATTATTAACTGAACCCTGCTCACTCCTGCTATAAATTTTGTTGGAGATCTGTGTATGCTAACTTTAAGGTCAAATATAAAGAAAAGCTAATGGATTTAATGCAAGCTATTGCAAAGGCTATGATAGAGATAAAGTTGAATAGACATTGAAAAACTCATAAGTATCCTTTTTCAACCCTGGACATTTGGAATTGAAATAAATTTTTTCTTTAAATTTTATTTTGATTATTTTTTGTCATTAAACTTTCAAAAATAAAAAGAATTGTCATATATTTTTCAAAATAAGTTATTATATCCTAATACTAAAACTTACTAAAATAGAATAATTTTGTCCCTTAAAAATGATAAAGTGTGACATATTGTAATTATTTAAGCTAAAAAAAGGTACTTTTATCTTTATTTTTAAAATTTTTAGGAGAAAAATTAACTAAAAATAAATTTAAGGGTAAAATCTATATAACTTTAAAAGTTTAAAGAGAAAAAATAACCTAAATTTATTATTATAAACGAAGCTAATCCTTCTTTTTAAGAAATGTTTTAACGTTACACTAATTTCAAAGTAATAGAACTGTTAGAATTTTAGACTATGAATCATGTGTGCATAATTAATTATAAATGCGTTTAGACATATAGACGTGCATGTATTGTAATAAATAATCATGTACATATTCATATTATAAAGTTTAAGGACATAATTAAAGTGTCTAATTTATTTGGAGGTCCGTGTCATCTAATATAATAGTGTGAGATTTAAAATATAAATATGTAGAATTCCTGGGGTGTAATTAACAAATTAATAATAGGCTAAATTGATAATTATACCCATTAGGTTTTATATATATAAGGGATGTGGTCCCTAATTGACGTATAACATAATAATAAGCCATCGATTCCCATCTGCCGTAAAAGGGTATATGATCAATTAGAAGATCATGTTTCCTACAATTTTATTAGTCTCTCATTGCGATTTCTCCCACCTTTAACCATGGATTCAGGTACGCTTCCACATTCAGTTTTATTTTCTTAATGATTTGACATGATCGATCTTTGGATTAATTAAGATTTAGGGTTTCTTGATAAATTTTTGCCTAAATCTGTAACAATTGGTATCAGAGCCTAGTTATCATGTCGAATTATTGAGAATTATTTGTGATATACATAAATTAAGTTTTATGATAAGAAAAATTTTTTTTTTGTTGCGATTGCAATTTGCGGTGGAATTGCAATCGCTATTAATTGATGGCAATTGCAATTGCAATTGCATGATTACCATTGGACGGCAATTGCAATT
>CANXYI011305042.1:0-10565 GCA_948208565.1 Hura crepitans | reverse complement strand
GAACATTGTTTATTTGAGTTTTATACCAATCAAATATATTTTTTATAAAGGAAAAAAGAAGTAAAAATTATCCTTTTCAATACATTAGAGATAATTTTACTATTATGGTATTTCTATTATAATAAATAATAAGTTCACTTTAATTTTTTACTTAGACTAATTTGATAATTGAGTTAATTTGAGCTTAACTTATAAGGAAATAATATTAATTTAGTTGGATCATCTTGATTTTTTAAAGGAAAAGATGCAATATTTAATATTGTAATGATAATACTATTTTTATGGAAAACTCATAATAAATATATATTAATAATAAATATGATAATTAATTATTTTAAATTAAATGGCATAACAAGAGAATAATTCTGATAAATAAATAATTATATTACAAAAATTATATAAATGTGAGAAAGTGAATATATATATATATATATATTGATAAAAGTAATTTAAAATTATTATTTTTTTATGTTTGTCTAAATTAATAATTTAGTCGGAAGCTTTCGAGTTTAAATTTTTATTTTTTTTGTAGAAAAAATATTTTTGGTTAAAATTTTTTCAAGCTTTAGAAATAACATTTCAAATATTCCCATAAAAAATAAAAATAGATAGAAAGGAAAAAGATAGTATCCTCTCTGTCAAATTCAAAGGCAGGGCGGGGATGTCTCAAACCAATCGCACTTCATACAAACAGAAGCTAAGACTTAGTCAATGCCATTTCTCCATTTCTCTCACCAACAATGTCTTCCCTCTGCCACCATCACCCCCACCACCTCCTCCTCCTATTCTTAGCACCTTTTCACTCTCTCTTTCTCTATGCCATCAAAATTTCACCATTCCCCAACCTCTCTGTACATTCTTTTCCAATTCCAACCATTATAATCTCTTCCCATTTTCATTGTTGCTCCTAATGCCTGTAAAGGGCGGGCAACCTGCCCCACCCTTTATCAGCATCGCCATGGCTTTTCCACATAAACCCTTGTTGCCCTTTTTGATTCTCTTTGCTTTAACATCGGTTTCTGGATTGAAAGACTCTGAAATCTTGCTTAAATTCAAGGCTTCTTTATCTGATGCTGCAGAGTTAGCTAATTGGAGCACGAATACCTCACCTTGTAATGGAGATTTGTCCAATTGGAAGGGTGTTATTTGTGTTGGAGGTGCTGTTTGGGGTTTGCAACTTGAAAGAATGGGATTAAAGGGTACAATTGATGTTCAAACTTTACAGGATATGCCTGTTTTGAGAACTATTAGCTTTATGAATAATAGTTTTGAAGGCCCTATGCCTAGTTTTAAGAAATTTGTGTCTATGAGATCAATTTACTTATCCAATAATCATTTTTCTGGCCAGATTCCTGATGATGCTTTCCAAGGTATATGCATATGAGATACGTGTATATTTTGCTCTCCTCATAATTCTTTTCTTTTTTTATTGAAAAATAATAGAAAAAAAAAAAATGGAAGTTGATAGAATTTCTGATGATGAGACTTGGGTTGCTATTTCAATTTGAAGGAATGTTGAAGCTGGCCAAAGTATATCTGTCTCAGAATGAATTTACTGGTCCTATTCCTTCCTCATTGGCTAACCTTCCTAAGCTTTTGGAATTGAGGCTTGAAGACAACAAATTTACAGGCAGCCTGCCAAAATTTCAACAAAATTTTACACTTTTCAATGTCTCAAACAATCAACTCCAAGGTCAAATCCCTGATGCCCTTGCCAAAATGGGTGTAACATCCTTTGCTGGTGAGCCTTTTTTTTTAAAAAAAAAAAAAAAAAAAGCTTCTTGATTTTGCATTGTTTGAAGAAAGTGAATGAATGAACTCATGGTTTGAATAAATGAGCAGGTAACAAGGATTTGTGTGGATCACCATTGAGCCCATGTAAAACAGAAGCTGTATCCACAGGTTCCAACATAAAGCCATCAATATCAAACAACACTACAAATGAGACTAACCGAAAGGATCCCTCGCTAGCAAGTGTAATTATTGTGATTATAGTAGCTGCAGTAGCACTAGCAGCAATCATAGCAGCTGCAATAATCCTTATCAATCGTCGAAGACAAGAACTGCCAAACCTATCCATAGAAACTCCACCCCCATCCAAAGTTGAAATCAAGACAGCTTTCAAACAAGGTGCACAACAAAACCAACAAGATTCACCTGATCAATCTTCAACTTGCAAGAAATGTGATAGTGCAAAGTTGGCATTTGTTAGAGATGATGTTGAGAGATTTGATTTGCCTGACTTGTTGAAGGCTTCAGCTGAAATTCTGGGCAGTGGTTGCTTTGGGTCTTCTTACAAAGCTGCTCTTTCAACTGGTGTTGTTATGGTGGTTAAGAGATATAAGCAAATGAATAATGTTGGCAAAGAAGAATTTCATGAACATATGAGAAGGTTAGGGAGATTGAGGCATCCTAATCTATCACCTCTTATTGCATATTATTATAGAAAGGAAGAGAAACTCTTGGTTTCTGAATTTGTTGAGAAAGGAAGTTTATGTGCACTTCTTCATGGTATGCTTCTTTTTTTATTTATTTATTTTTATTTTTTCAATATTTTGTCTTTATATAACATGGAGAAACTTCTTGCAAAGGTGCATACAAAGTCTATGGTGAATTGGTATATATGAATGAGACATTATTAATAATAATCTATATAGCAGTACTATTTTGATTATCTTTGAGTTTTGAAGGTCTCAAGTTCGAACCTCGGCTGTATTCATGCAATGAAAAATAAAAAAAATAATGGAAAAAAACTGAAATCTTACTGATATTGATCATATTAACAATCTCTTAAACATCTAGCTTGGCAAAGGATACTTATGCATGTTTTTAACATTTCATGAAGCAACTTGCAGTAGTTTTAGATTGCCAAGATTAGTTCGTAGGCAACTTATTATTGAGAATGAGTTGATTAAAATATTAAAAGGAAATAATTAAAAGACTTGTGATTGTATGTTTGGTATTTTGTATTAGGTAGGAAAAAGGAAGGGCAAGCAAGCTTAAGTTGGGCAACAAGATTGAAGATTGTGAAAGGAGTAGCCAAAGGACTGTCATATCTCTACAAGGAGCTACCAAGCATAATAGCAGCACATGGACATCTCAAATCTTCAAACATTTTGATCAACAAATGCTATGAACCCTTGATCTCAGATTATGGGTTAGTTCCTGTTATCAACCAAGAGAATGCTTTTGAACTGATGGCAGCATACAAGTCACCTGAATACTTACAGCTAGGGAGGATAACAAGGAAAACAGATGTATGGTGTATGGGGATTTTGATAATAGAAATTTTAACAGCAAAGTTTCCTCAAACATTTTTAGCACGAGGGAAAAGAAATGGGGAAGAAAATTTGGCAGAATGGGTGAAATCAATACCAGAAGAAGAATGGATGAATCAAGTGATGGATAAGGACATAAGAGGGACAAGGAACAGTGAAGGTGAAATGAGGAAACTGTTGAAAGTTGGATTGAGTTGTAGTGAAGAGGATGTGGAGCAGAGATTGGACTTGAAGACAGTGGTTGAAAGAATTAATGAAGTTCAAGAGAAAGATATCGAAGATGATTTTTACACTTCACATGCAAGTGATCATGGACATAAGAATACTATATCTTCAAATGGAAGGTCAGATGATTTTACTGTCTCCTAAATCCAACTATTTGTAATTAATTAATTTTATTTTATTTGCTTTTTCTTGTAATATTTCACACTAATTATAACCAAGTGTGTTGTTTTTGTTTTTTTTTTTAATTTTTTCTTGTTTTTTCAGTGTAAATTAATTAATGTAGGATATGTGGATACTGGGGTTGGAAATGGTGATTTTAGTGATGTTTTAACAATGGCACTAACTATTAATTAATGTTTTAGGCATATTTTTACTTAATTCTTGAATTTTTTTTTTTATCATTTAAACAGGTAGGACAATTTTTTTTTTCTTTTTTGAATCCTTTAATTCCTGTTTTAAACTACTTTATGCATATGGCTTAATATATAAAAATTTCCTTTAATTTATCATCATTTACATACTACCGACTTAATATATAAAATCCTGTTTTAATTTATCATCATTTACAAATTATCATTATGAACTAACCGAGAATTCATTTACTCTTTTAAACTTGACAAAACTATACGAATTACCACCTTAAGAGCCACTTGACATGAAATTGTGGATTAAAGTAGTATCAAATGCGTAGTAACTATGGATTTCATACCTCGTGACTTTTTAGAGGGATAAATAGTATTGTTTATACAAGTTTAAGGGGGTAATTGAAACTCCGATTAATTGAGTATGGTAGTATGTAAATGATGACAAATTTAAAGTGAACCTTACCTATGAATTTTATATATACAAATTCTTGAATTTTTTTTAATTCTTTATTATTATTATTATTATTACTATTACTATTATTATTATTATTATTATTAAAACGCACACTTTTTATTAGTTGAAATGGGTAGTAATGAAGCCTAGAAGCCAATGAATAATACAGATACGAAAGTTGAGCTCCAATAATGAATTTTTTTTCATATTAATTTGAAGTATTTCTTGCTGAATTTCTTTTAACGAAATTTAATATAATAAAATAAAAGTATAAGATGGATAGCAAAATTGGACAAGTGCAAAGGCTTGGAGATTCATTTGCCAAGAAAATACAAAGAAAATGAGGAAGAGTTAGAGGGAAAGGGTTATACACTTGAGCTTCCTCAGTTTGATTCCACAATTTATTTTTACATGAATCCCATTTTTCTTTTTTTTTTTTTTACTAAATCTTATTATCTTCAAAAGATTGAAAATTTAGTAAACAAATCAAATTTGTAAGAAAATTAAAACTAGAGCCAGTGCCAAAATGAAAAAAAATTAGATTACCATCTAGAATTAAATAATGAACGATTCGGGTTAAAATAAGATCCGATTAACTCGAAATATAAGAAATTATTTAAGAAAATCAAACTGAAGTCTTCAAAGAGTTAACAAAAAATGTTTTTGTAATCTCAGAATAAGAAATTGAAAAAAAATAATGAATGATTACTTACCCATAATGTATTTTTTTTTTCTTTTTCAGCAAGTAAACACAAAGAGAGAAGAATTAATAGAGGCAAAAGCAGATGATGAAGTGAGACAGATGGTGAAGAGAGGGATATAATTAATTAATACAGAATTAAGTGTAAAAAAATTTATAAATATCCAAATCGTGCAGTTTCTGAATTTATTATTATTATATTATTATTACTATATTTATTATTATTATTATAATAAATTGATCACAAAAGATTTTTTTTAGCATATTGTAATAGAATGCTTTTATTTGTACGACCAATGAATTCAAAATGGTTTTGTCATTTAAAGCGGGGTGTTGATCCGGTCGATTCGATTCAGAACTAAATTGAAAAAATCGAAAATTAAAATTTTAAAATTTTTAGAATCAAATTGAATCGAAGTTTTTATAAGTATTAAACCGAAAAAATTGATATTTATATAGAAATGAACCGAAAAAATCGAATTAACCGAAATTTTATATACTTTTTATTTTTTATATATATAAAAGCTCTAAAACGATGTCGTTTTAAAAAGTTTGATTAGTTCGATTCTTTCGGTTTTCATCCTCAAAGAATTGAACCTATTAAACTGAAATTATACTAAAGAATTGAACCAAAAAAATTAAGAACCGAAAAAACTGAACTAAATATATCAAATTGTCAAAAATTCGGTTCAATTTTTTATTCCAATTCAATTTTGAACAGCCCTAATTCAAAGCTACTAAAAAGAAGTTTGGTACTTATTCTTATTAAGTAAAGTTTTAACTTCGAATCTCATGAACATAAAATATTAACACTTAAAAAGTTTTATACTTGGAAAGAAGTTAATAAGATTTGAACCGAATTTCGAATTAACACTAAATTTTCAAATATATATAAAAAAACTAAACTCATTATGCTTATGACATGCTTGCAACTTAATTTGCTTATAATTTATATTTAACAACATTATTTTTACTTAATTAAAGTGATTACCAGACCTACGAGAAAATAATTATAAACTTCATTACATTAGCTAATAAAATTGCAAATAGAATCTATAATTTTTTTTTTGTCCTTCTTATTATTTATTTTAAAATCGCCTCTATCTTTTTATTATATCAATTTAAATTCCTGTATGGATAAAATAAATATATTTAAAATTAAATTCAATTAATTTAGATTTACGCCGAACAATTTATAAAGGGAAACAAAGCATTCCATCTCAAATACGAAGATGTTTTTATTTTTAAATAACCGCATAGATGATTAAAATTTGTGAGATTAAATATTATTTTTTTATTTTTTGAAACGTATAAAAATCGCGTTTGTTATATAATTATAAATTAAATGGAAAGAAATTCTGTTTTTGCAAAAATATTAAATTTTAGATGAAAAAGTATGAGATATTGGGGTGAAAATTTTAACAAATTAAAATTACAAATTAATTACGGTTTGATAATAACTTAATTTTATTTAATGACCATGAAATACATATAAATAAACTGAAAGAGTAACAGTGAAATGATTTTTTTTTTTTTTGTTAGAAGAGCAATATCAGTGGTTGAGCTTTATGTATTATATAATTTGTTTATTATATAAACTCTAAATATAGTTAAAATTAAATTAAAATAAAATACATTTAACTCTAGTACTTGCTTTTTGGTACAAAACAGCAATTTTTTTTTTTAAAAAAATATGATTATTAATTTTTTATCACTTCATAATGGTTAATTAATAACCAACCGCTAATCATGGAATTACTAGTATAGGTATGTTTATTTATATGAGAGGGAAAAAGATGTCAAAATTCATAATTTCTATAATTATTTAATTATTAAAGCCATTTTTCAAGAAAAAAAAATGTATAATCTAAAAGAAATTCAAGTAGGAAGGAAAGAAGGAGGAGGAGAAAGGGCAATAGCAGTGGCTATAGACAAAGATAAAACAAGCCAGTATGCATTGAAATGGGCACTTGATCATGTTGTCAAGAAGGATGAAACTCTGAAACTTGTTCATGTTCTTAGAGATAGATCTGCCACACCATCCTCTCACTATGGTAATTTATTTATTTATTCATTATTTTCAAATTTCTAACCAGAATTAACATTTTTTTAAATATTTTTTTCGGGTATTACAGTTCGAAAAGATGAGCCGTCGATAAATACGCGTAAAAATAGTTCTATTACAGAATTGTTTCTTCCCTTTCGATGTTTCTGTCGACGGAGATTGGTATGTTGAATTTTTTTATTATGTGAAATTAATTTAATTTTCATAATGCTATATATTTATGAAAAGGGATTATTTTTTTCCTTTAATTAATTAATTTTTATGTATTAAATTGTAATTAAAATAGGTTCAATGTGAGAATTGTATACTTGAGGATTCAGATGTATCAAAAGCACTGATTGAATACATTTGCCAACAAAGAATTGGAATTTTGTTCCTTGGTTCTACAGCAAGGAATAGCCTTTCTAGGTAATTAATTAATTATTATAATTAAAATTACCTTTTTATTTATAAGTAAAAAGGAAAAGAAAATTCTAATTATTTATTTTTTTTGAAAAAAATAAATAAAAAATAATAATGCAGGCTGTTCAAAGGAACAGATATATCAAGCAACATCTTAAAATTCGCACCAGATTTCTGCACTGTTTATGTGATATCTTCAAAAGGGAAAATCCACACAGTCAAAACGGCAAGTCGTCCAGTGCCAACTCTTACTCCCAGTCCTCGCCTTTCATCCCTTCCTTCTGAAAAGTAAATTCCATTTTTCTAAAATATTATAAGAATTAGCATATAAATTGAGAAAAATGAAATATTAATTATATCCCACTGATTTTCAATTAAATTTGTAAGGGAAAAATGGTACGATGAGATATCACAAGCCGACATGGAAAACTCAGTAGGTAGCAGTTCTGGCAGGCTAAGCACAGAAAGCAATTTTCAAATTTTTTACGAAAATCTTGGGAATAACGAAAATTCTCCAAGATTTATGGAAGGGAGATTGTCAGAGTCAGCATCGATTTCTTCGTATACTAATCATAACCATTCGGACAAGGTCACTAGAACATCATCCATGGCATCAATTAACATTATGGTACCTACATCAATTTTTCATTTAATTTTCTCCTAAAAATAAATATTAATTATTTTACAAGCATAAATTAATTATATATAAAATGGCCTCCAATTCCAGGAAGGAAATGAGGATGAGGTGGTGAGATTGAGGATTGAGCTAAAGAAAGCCCTAGAATTGTACCATGAAGCTTGCAAAGAAGCTAAGCAAAAGGTATCCAAAAATAATTCTCTCACTATATATGCTACGTACATTATTACTGGTTTAGCCATAATAAGATATTGAGCTCAAGTCTCGATCAGATCATTTATATTTTATATATAGATAAACGGATTATAGACGAATATTGCATATCAAGAAAAGGGTTTCTTAGTAAAGAAAATACGAAAATTGCAGAGTGCTGAAGTAGAAGAATGGAAAAGAAAAGAAGAGAAAAGGGTGGAGGAGGAGAAAGCAGGAAGAGAGAGCACATCCACAAAGGCAGAGGAAGTGCAAAAGCTTGTTGAAGTAGAGGTTGAGAATAGGGTGAAAGTAGAAATGAAGGCACTGAGGGAGAGTGAAGAAGCTTTAGCCCAATCCCACATTGTTCTCAAGTATAAAAGCTTATTTCATATGATTTCTGTTTTATTTTTATTTTATTTTTATTTCTCAATTTTCAAATGAAACTTTTTTTACAACTTTGTGTCTATAGCTATATGTATATTAATGACTACTTCTCTAATGATAGAGGTAGTGGAGGTAGCATATATAAATATTTAGCACAGAATATTAGAGAATATATATATATATATATAAATTAAAAAAAATATCAATATATATGTATTTGTTAGTATACTTGTATGATGATTTGTAGTTGTACATTAATTAATGGTATTTGGAATTCCTCGAATTGGTTTTTTTCTTTATTCCCTTATCTTTTTTCTCCATTATTTTCCTCACTAGTCTCATTCGAAATCAAATCCGTTTAGTCCGTTTCGTGTTGATGTATAATTGATATAGCATACTTCAGCTACGCATAATGCTATGTGAAATTAAATAAAATTAAAATTAATTAAAAAAACAAATATAAAAGATAATTAAAAAAATGAATATAAAAGATTAAATGAAAAATTGGGTAAGTAAAATATATTATTTATATATTATGTCTCATTATTATTTTATATAATTATGCACTTTTTTTTATATAGTCGCTCTTTTAGTATTGCCAAATGAATTGGGCACAAGCAAAAGGATGAAAGATTAGTTACTCTATGGTTATTAGATAGTGTAATATTCACCTGTTGAGGCACGAATCCTTTCGAGTGATCGTGTCTTACCTAATTTAAAGAGTTATAATTTTTTTTAATTTTTTAATTTCATTGAATCTTGGCTGCTGAATACGGTCTAAGAGAAAGCCACCTCTCCATCAGACCACTCATTATTTATAACGCTCATGGTGGTTTTTCCACCAGGCACCAGTTGTTGAAGGATGGTGAAAAGTTTGCTTCTTTGAGAATTGGAGGAATTTTCAAATAAAAGGCCACTATACAGTTGGTGAATGGAGATATTCTGATTGAGAAAAAAAAAAAAAGCTGATTTGGAATTCTTGCTTTTACTAGATATTAGTTGAAAATTATTATTATTATTATTATTATTATTATTATTATTATTAACTTGTTCTTCCTATTAAATGTGAAAGTTATTGATAATGTGTAAATTACTATAAGCTGGTGAGTACAACCGTTTTTTCAGGCTGCTGGTTGATAGTCGGACAAGTGGTTGTTTAGATCCTGCAGTAGAGATAAGAACTATTCCTAATCCCGAGATCTTGGAATTAGTATTTCGATACTTAAGTCAATCGAGCAATAGCTTAAAATAAAAACTTTGAACAGTGAGTTTTTAATTGTGTATGTGATAATGTGAGATTTTACCTACTATCATTGTAAGTGTTTTAATCCTTGTAGTAGCGTTGTACATAATCGAATCGAAATCGAAAATCGGATCGAACTGTTAATAATTTGATCTATTGAATTTTTTTAATTCGATTTTTAAAATTAAATTCGATTTAATAGGTGCGGTTTAATTTTTAAAGGGTAAAAATTGAAAAAATCGAATCGATTAAAAACTCTAAAATGACGTCATTTTAGATTTTTATATTTTGGAAAAAAAAAATCTTATAGGATGAAACGAAAACATTTATTTTAGCATACGTACGTTTATTTTTGCATGACAAATCAACTTCTTTGCATTCTAATGTCTATAAATATTTTAGCATGTATTTAATATTTTATTAAATTATTTATTCGATAAATTTAACTTATAATAAATTAATAATTAAAAATTATTAAATTTAAAAATAATATTTTTTTATTTATAATTTAACGATTGAAATTGTATGTATATAATAAGTTGAACTTATCTAATCATTGCTCTATTATTTATTGATTCAAGATGATTAAAAAAATTATGAAATTTTAAAAGAATATGAAT